>KZ538153.1:0-93252 GCA_000934665.2 Catajapyx aquilonaris | reverse complement strand
GATTTTTAAGCAGTAATTGTGAAGCGATTTTCACGCGTTTTGAGTGGCTTTTACTATTGATAAATTATAGAGTGAAGTATGCCAGTTTTGTGATTTCAGTCAACAAATTTAATTCGTAGTCAGATTTAAAAATAATTGGCTACTAATTGGAGTTGTAATTTTGACTTTCTTTCGGGTTAACATTTTTCGGACAGAATCTTGCGCTTGTAAAAATAATCGCGTTTTTGTCGCACAATGTTCGTCGGTTTCAGTGTGCAATTTTTTTTTGGCACAAACTATGCAGTTTCTAACAATTACTTTAAGAGGCTACACATATTAAAATATTGCCGGGCTAATTTATTGAGGATGAAAAATGGACGAGCAGAGTAATTTAGCTCAGGTGTGTGTCGTATGACCTTTTCTTACCGGACTCCGATGTTTCTTGGTCATGATTACAACATAAGGCAGCCGAATCCTCTTCGGAGTCACAATGGCTGATGCATAGTATGAACCAACCAACCAAAGAGTCAATCTGATGTAAATTATGTTTCAATATTTTCTTCAGATCATATTTGGTGAGAATGGGTCATTGACTACATCCGAAGCTCGAAAGTGTTATTATATCACAGAACGAACAAAAGCTAGTATCAACACCTATAAAAGGCTACTCCTTTATAGTCCCAAAAAGTAATTGTGCAAACTGCAAATGTAGGTCCCTCTTGGACTTAATTTAATTAATTAGAAGCCGACATGATAAAAAGGCGGCTCTCTCATGACCATCTTTCTTTCTCGAGATGACACTTCGTGGTTTAATTTCAGGACCGTAATGAAATTGTTTTGCTCAACCGAATTAGGCGTACTAGAAGCTACTAAAATTCTCGATAGGTGCAGCTATAAATATTATATACCAGTAGGTCTCGATCACCGAAAAGTCACAGGCCACTACTGGGACCTATTTTCTGAGACATAGCCTCGGTTATGATGGAACTGGTTTGTCCTTGAAAATAGGCTATGTGGTATGCCATTTTCTTCTGTCGAAATACTAGTTGAGATTTCCTCATTATTTTTATTATTCCCAACTATTTACAATTTGATGGTTTAAAATATTTTGAGGAACTATAGATGACGAGCGTCAACGCATCTTCATCCATGACACACATCATGAGGCTACTACTTAAACTCATTTTCTCAGGCAAAAACCCCAATCAGTGCATGGTTTTGTCTGGGAAAGTGCGTTTGGTAATATGCCATGAACCACGCTATGAACGTATTGCGTAAGTGCAATAATTTACGGAACTATTTAATTTAATTTATTGCAGGTAGGATATCAAGTGGGCCAGTCAAAATTCGATCAAAATCTAACGTAATATTATGATGCAGCAAATGCCGCGGAGTTGTTACATACGGTTAAGTCCTGTTGTAGATAATCTGGCCATTCATTTTTTTCCGCATTTCAGTAATTATTCTCACGTGTCCGAAAAAAAAACTCGCGAAAAATTCTTTTGCGAGGTTTCATCCAGATGTCTTTGGTTCTGTTGCGGTTACGTGATTTTCTGTACCAGTTGCAAAGACATTGGCCTGAAACCTTACTTACGCTACTGGGATAATCATCATTGGAAAATGTCGAAACATAAATTACAGTAATTTACAGTAATTACAATCCGAGTGCATATTGCAATTATCGGAGTTTAGAAAAAAAAGTACTTAGTACACGGACAATTATAGTGCAACTACTCTGCATTGCGCTGCAATCTGAAGGCGGACTATGAAACTACTAGTGTTGAAAAGCGGTCGGATGGTAATGCTGCAAACTTATCTCTAGAAATTTCTATCACATTTACTATATAGTTAGTGAGAAACCTGCAGGCTACAAAACGATGAGATGCATGTAATAGTTTAAAGTCGAATTATGGTATGCCACCATTTATTTTTATTTGTGAAGTGCGCATAATCAGAATTACGGAAAAAAAATCCACCCTATGGTCTTGATTTATTTATTTTTTTGGCAAGAATTTTTGGGGTCCCAGAGCTTGATGTGCTTGTCTGGGGCCATTTCATGCCTTGGTGACCTTTTCAATGAGGCGTGAAGAGTGTTGAGAGGCCCACAGGTCAAACCTATTCCGCCATGATAAACATGTCAAAGAAACAGACCTTTTCGAGAGAGAACCCTCGGAAGTAATAAACATCTCAGCGCTAATTAAATGTTTAAACCCAGGGATTTCCCAAAATGTTGGTCCACAAAACAGCGCTGTTCTTATGTTGATGGGATGTCCGACATTATTATAATTTATTAATAATTACTGCTGTAATATTTTGAGTCTGAGCGCTGAGGTCAAGAGCGAAATCCCTGTCATGGTTAATTGTGTTTACAATGTTAACTAACAGTGATTTCGTACTTGAAGTCAGCTAATTTCCACCTCGAATTTTTAAAAACAATTGGCAGTATTGCACTTAAACTGTGGCCAATATATTTTATGATTGTTGCTGACAAACCTGCGCAATTAATATTCAACAACAAGGTGAGCCACATTATCCATAATTTATATTTCAGGAATATTTTGTACTACGTACAGGACACATCGAGCGAATTAAATTTTCAGTGCCCTGTATACAGTTCAGTCATTGACTATGTAGAGCACTGTAATTAACTTATTGGCCGGAGCAAAGTTGAGTGACCATTAATTACTATGCCTGTGCATTTTATTGGCACTCTGAAATGGACATGGGTTATAAAATAAAGAATAGAAACCTGGGATCCCAACAGTTGGGGGGTATAGTGAATCAATATCACGTGTATTGCAACACAATACAGCGTAGTAAGTTGACCTCCCGCGGTTAAACGACCCATCAGCTTGAATTTAAAGCTCGTTGCAACACTGCACTAATCAGCCCCCCCATTTTTATATAGTTATAGGTTAGGGGATTTGCTCGGGGTTCTTGTTTTATCATTATTGCATTATATACAAGACAACAATCTCATCAGAGATTCCACAGAAACTGGGTAGTGTCTTGTAGCCAACATCTGCGTGTTCTCCAGAGATTATTGACAAATCGACGCCTAAGGATTATATTGTCGTATGTCCATTGTTAAAACGTGGACATACGACAATGTAATCCTTAGGCGTCGAAATACTTGCGGCTGTTCAACTGTAGGATAAGGCACAATAATGATTTTTTACGTCATATATAAAAAGTGCGCAAATATTTGCTGAGAGTTTGTCTTTAATGCTGTTCATCGCCACAAAATAAATTTGGGTGCAATTTAAATTGCATAATGCACGATTTAGGTTCATCGACGAGAAATTTTTCGTAAACAAAAATTATTTTGAGAAAATGGAGCACATTTTTTTGCACGCCAAACTTTGATGACTATAATACGTACCGTAATTAGTAGCAAAATATTCTTGTCTGAGTCAGTCACCAACTTTCATGTAACAATTATTGGATTCTGCACGTTTCATATGCAAATTATGGTGACAAAATTATAACGGTTGGCATTTTTGCATGTAACATTTGAGCATGTGTCAAAAAAACTGACATGCACGTAAATGGGCGAAAATTTTGCTAAAATTGGCGAATTCAGCTTCTAAGAGCATCTGTCAACATCAAATTAACACCAAATTTTTCAGCCTTATTGACATACCATGTCACCAAGCTCGAGTACAAAGACTTTGACAGCACAAGTCGACAACAATGGGAGGCGGTTTTTGGCAATGATGATGTCATACTATTGGAAGTGACGCCTCAGTGTGCACTTACCATACGTTACTGAGGAGTATGTTGACAACTGAGCCATCACGCCCCCCATGAAAATATGTAATTGACTACATAACACAAGCAGTAATAGTGCCAAGTAAATAGTGATCCAGCGTCACCAAATTATTACATTAAAATTAAAACTGACATTAGCGGAAATTAAATGGAAATCAAATTTGAATGAAATTGATGTGATATGTCAATGAACTGGCGCGATAGACAATGTTAGAAAATTTTCGTCCATATTTGCACATTTTTTGCACGAAACTTTGCAGATTCAAGTGGACAAGACCAGCAACTCTGGAGTTCTGGCGTTGTGATGTGCGGGTGGGTTTACTGTCATTTTGTAACAGTGGCCCACAGACACATCATAACTCCCGGGGTCCAAATATCTTCAACCCCCCAAAAAATATCTTCAACACCACAATTTTATCTGGAGGGGGACCCAGTGTTGTGATGTACACGTCGACTCACCGATTGTACAACCGGTGGCCCACGTGAACGTCATGACAGAGGGTCCTTCACATTCATCCGGACTCATCCATGTCTTTCTTAGGCAACAATGGTGTGTTGCAATGGGCATGTATTTCTTGGTATCAAAAAATATAGCCCGTGCCACACATCACTGCAGCATAAGTACTCACATCTTACATGTCAAAAAATTACAACCAGGAAGAGAGGTAAAATAATAAGTGTGGCCAAATGACTGGGAGTTGGTCTTGTTTGGGGATGGGTTATTCACCCATCGCACATTCGGCAAGATCGATACAATGCAGGGCCGTGAAAATAGGCAGGAGGTATGAGTCAAGGGCTTTTCGCAAAATCTATTTCTAGCCCTCAAAATCTCGGCTTCCAGTTCATAGCAATTTAGGATCGGAAATGAAGATATCGAGATAAGAAAAACAGGTAAGGGACGGAAAATAAGAATAGGAAAAAAAAAACGTCCGAGCAAATCCTCATTTCCATTTTCAAATTCACATTCATTGCCAATTAAGTAACCTTGTGCAAAATATAAGTAAAATGATATAATCAACTGTTGGAGACAATTATTATTTTTTGGCTGGAATTAACAAATTGTTCCTTACTTTTCCTTGATGATTGGTAATGATTATATTGTGCGGAGGCGATAAGGCTCCTGTGGGCCTAACGCTTGTCCCATATGAACCAATCTGTCCCATATTTTGTCCTACATATTCACATACGTAAATAATGTACCAAGTGCCTAGGAACAAGACAAAATGTTCATTGTCAATCATGCTATTCGTCTCAGTGTCAGCCTAAACATCTTCCACCAGAATTTTTACATGTGTTTGGCCCAAGGTTATATCAGAAACTAAATATTCATTCATCAATATTTTTGCATTACTTTTTGGAAAAGGAGAAGGGTAATGTTTTTGATGCTAAGCACAGGTCATCTTGGCCAACAGTTTATTAACCAACTAGTTCTTCACACGGGAATTTATTGAAAAATTAATATATTGTATGAATGGCAGGATAGGGCGGTAGAGGGGAAGGGAAATGGGACATACCGACAAACTTCGCCTTTTACACATGAGATTAGATTATGGCGCAGTAATAATGTGTTCAGATGCAGCTGGCCATAGCAACAATATTAATTTCAGCGTATATAGTGAACAAATAGAGGACTGTAGGAAGGGCAGAGGATGTCAGGGGGAATCAGGAAGGGCAATTCAAGCCGTGATTCTTGCTGATTGGTGTCGTCATCAAGTAGAATACAGATCGTCATAAACACTGTGTGCTGATGTAATGCCCCACTTCCTTCAACCCGAGTTCTCATCTGTATACATTCCAGTTACGGCTGGTCCCTGACGCAACCACTGTTAAACTGGCTTGGTAAAAGAAACATTTCAATCAGCCACCCCTATACACTATAATTTGGTATAGTGTGTGACAACTTACGTGACATCGGCAGCCAGAAATTACTGGGTTGGCTGTTTTAAAAGGGGGGCCGGGTCTATCTAAATTTTTACTGATTTGGCCCTTCTTTTGAAACTTCTGGCCCAGTATATTCGGCCGAACATCGCCATAATGATGGTTAAGCACTAGCGACGAATAACTTTGTGTTTTGCTGTTATAGAGCAAGGTACAACGTGATTCATCCCATGTGTTTGGCCTAGTTCTTCCCGAATTGAACAATCATCCATCAAGTTAGTCATCATAATGTGCTCATTGTAACAGAGCGACTCCGTTTGGCATTAAATTGCTGAGAATTTTGGCGCACAATTTCATTTTTTTCCACAATGTACAAAATCGGAGTCGCTTCATTGTGTCAAACATGTTCAGTTGCTGTATCGAGAGAAGGCTACTGACACCACTAAATATACTTTAATTAATCTAGTGAGGTCGGTACCCTTTTCTGGTTTCAGTAACTTCCCAACTTTATAGCTGTATCCAGGTCTATATAATGCAACAATCACTCATTATCAGGTTGTATAATAATTTGGCGTCCAAAGCTGTCTGCCTTGTTGTTTTTTTGTGTGTGTGTGTATTTCTTGACCTTTGCAGCCTGTTTTTGGACCTATCGATGACCACTCGATGGCGACATTATTGGGGATGGTCTATATAGCAGAGAGCCCTTTGTGAGAGAGTGCTGGCCCTCATTGCGGATGAGGAATTAAAGATAGTGAAGGGTGCTGGATGGAGAGTTCGTAGTTTAACTCGATCAGCGTGGGCAGCAAGTGTTTCACAACTTACTCGTCAGTGGACTTATACTATACTCTACTGTGGGTGACCCCACACACGGGCCTTTTTGCTGCTCTTATAAGGTTTGTCTTTTTTTTCGCCAACTTCAAAAAACGATCACATATTTCAAGGGGATTTTTTTTCGTGTTACTATCCAAGAGTGTGTGTTTTTATACTTGAGGATGAAAGTGGCTAGATCTTATATTTTATTTTACTTATCATTTCGTGATAACCTCGATGAAGCAATTTTGGGGTCAGCTTCGGGAAAAACCCCACGAGGAAATTAGATCTGGCCGGGATTTTAATGGATTAGGAGTGTGGGTGTGAATTCAAGCAAACTGCAAAAGAAAGAAAAGAAAAGCTAACGAGCCTGAGATTAAATTTTGTTTAATTATTGGGCAATTATTGAGATGTGTACTGCCTATTGTTACCAGTTTAAAAAAAGAAAGTGGAATCTACGATCTTGACCTACTAAATCTCAGCCACAAAAATGGTGAGGATGCGAGGTCAAATATTAACATAATTAATTTTATTTCTTGATTACTCCCACTGGATAAAAAGTGTGAAAATGTTCAGCCAGTCAGTGGTAATAAAATAAGATGACAGTACTTGAATTTTACATTTTAATTCTGTATTATTTTTGTTGTAAATGATGGAGTGAATTGGCTGTTGGGCCATGGTCGGTCCAATAAATTCCTAATAAGTACTTTAATCTTTGCTCCAAAATTATTACTCTCAATTTCAGTCCTTGCATTAATATTGGTCATTCAATTTCGTTGTGTGCGATAGTTTTGCAATTTTATACGACATGTATGTAAAATGTGACCTTTGAACATTGGATGGTCTCATGTTAGATACCAAAGTTGCAATTTACATACATGTTTTTAAAATGCCATTAATAGCAGCGATATTCTGGAACACTTCAGAGGTCATGTATTGTCACAACTTGAAAAGATTCGCGGATTTCCGGAAGGACAATGAAAAAAAGCACGCAAAAACACACATGATGCAATGCCAAACCGGACTGTGCTAAAACATAAAATATGAGGAAAAAAATAGTGAAAGTTTGCATTCCATTCCGTCTCTTTCGTGCTAAACTGCTCAGAAGTCTCTGTCTATATGTTGTGACTTGTTTTCCAGGCTTGTCATGTCCACTAAGGAGAAGGCCGTCCCATCTGTCCAAGGTGCGGACAAGTCCAACTACAGACCCAGAGAGAAATGGGACAAGAAGATCGAGTTCGTCCTTTCCTGCATCGGTTTTTCTGTTGGGCTTGGAAATGTGTGGAGATTTCCCTACTTATGTTACAAGAACGGGGGTGGTGAGTAGATTCTCTCTGATTTGCTGAATATCAAAATATTAATAATATTTTTTTTACGTAGGTGCTTTTCTGGTGCCATATTTTATCTGCTTGATAGCCGGAGGAGTTCCGGTGTTCTTTCTAGAAGTAGGTCTAGGACAGTTTATGAGCCAAGGTGGAATTTCTGCATGGAACATATGCCCACTATTTAAAGGTTTGTCAATTTTTTTGTATAATAATAATCTGTGTTATCTGCACTATTTTTTTTATTTCATATTCAGGGAGATATTTGGGGGGGGCTTCATATCTTGAACTTTTATTGCACAGGAATAGGACTTGGAACCACAATCATCTGCTTTTTCCTCAACGTCTACTACATTGTCATCTTGGCATGGACCTTGCACTATTTCTTCGCCTCATTCACCTCCGAGTTGCCATGGGCATCTTGTGACAACTACTGGAACACCGAGAACTGCTTTGGGTTCAAACACGATGGTGTACAAATGTCGACAACTCTCAGGCCGGACACAAACGGGACAGTCACAAAGGATGCTGTTGTCGAATACTGGGAGTAAGTTCTACACTTATTATTAAAGTACAGCAAATTACCGAATGTTAAATCACGGTCTTTCAGAAACCGGGTTCTCGGATTGTCCAAAGGGGTTGACGAAATTGGGACAGTCAGATGGGAGTTGGCTTTGACTCTTCTTTTGGCTTGGATCCTGGTCTACTTCTGCGTCTGGAAAGGAATCAAGTCGTCAGGAAAAGTGGTGTACTTTACAGGTAAGAATGGTTAGGTTTGTCATCTATTTCGGTGAATGCAAATTTGAACATTCTTTACAGCTACATTTCCATACGTGATGTTGACTGTCCTCTTGGTCCGAGGTGTGACCCTGCCAGGAGCCGTCACAGGGATTATCTACTATCTGAACCCTGACTTCAGCAAGCTTCTTCACAGTCAGGTGTGGATCGACGCAGGGACACAAATCTTCTTCTCATACGCCATCGCACTTGGGTGTATGACAGCCCTGGGTTCGTACAACAAGTTCCACAACAACTTCGTGAAGGATTGCATCTTCGTCTGCTGCTGCAACAGTGCAACCAGTCTGTACGCAGGGTTCGCAATCTTCTCGGTGCTTGGATTCATGGCTCATGAGCAAGATCTGCCCATTGAGACTGTGGCTGAATCTGGGCCTGGTCTGGCCTTCATTGCGTATCCTAAGGCGGTGACACAGATGGCTTTGGCTCCTTTTTGGTCCGGACTCTTCTTCTTCATGATCCTCATCCTTGGGCTGGACTCGCAGTTCGTCGGGGTCGAAGGGTTTGTCACTGCCATTGTTGACATGTACCCAGATGTCCTCAGGGTTGGGAAGAAACGAGAGCTGTTCATTGCAATCGTGGCAGGGATCAGCTACCTCATTGGACTCACTATGATTACTAACGTAGGTCATCCCCATTATTTATTGTCCACTAATAGGACTCCTATTTATTTGCTCTTATTGTTGCAGGGTGGCATCTACGTTTTCCAACTGTTTGACTACTATGCTTCAAGTGGTATGGTTCTTCTGTGGTTCTGCTTCTTCGAGAGTGTGGTCATCGCTTGGGTGTACGGAGCTGAACGGTTCTACGACGATATCGAGGCTATGATTGGCTACAGGGTTGGACCGTGGCTGAAAATCTGCTGGAAGTATCTTACACCAATTATTACCATGGTGAGTACATTTACATACATTTACAAAATAGACAAGAAGACTTCAACACCACAATTAATTGTACGACAGTGCTACGTACACTACAATAAAAATACACAGTACATGTTGCATTTTAAAAATCCAATTCTAATATATTTATGCATTTTCAAATCGCGGTTTCGTAAATGTCACTTTTACATAATTTCAGATAAATTTACGCGTGATGGTCAATTCATACTTTGGCGTAACATTTTTTTTTTTCTGGTAGCAGTCTGAAGTTGTGACATAACGTGACATAACGTGACATAATTATTATGATAATGCAGTATTGTTGCACATTATTTTCCTCTGTTATTTACAATGTGCCAGTGCAATCAACATGCTTAAATCCATGTTTTAATTGCTAATGTTAATTTATTACTTTGTCGAATATTGTAGACTGCTGCGGGTCTTGCAATTCTTTCAATTTATTTGCATTAAAATTTCACGTTTTTTTGCATTGGATGTAGGTCGTATTTTAACTAACGAAAATATAATGTGGTTAACTTTTTTGTTCATTACTGATGTGTAATGGAATAGTTACTCCCAACCTTTGAAACTTACTGCATGTAGGCTACAGAATATCGGAATATCATTCGACCTCGGATGCTTTGCTGCATTCCGCTTGCAAACTATGCGAGATAAGCTGAACTATACTCTCATTATTAGCTTTTCAATAATAATCAACACTGGCTGGCTCATTCGAGTGCAATGTAATAGGTATGATTTTGAACAATCTTCCTGTGGTATACAGAAGTTGCCGTAACTACCTGATGATGTACTCACACTGTAGCAACTTTCAGCAGCGTTTTCCATATGAAAAATTAATGAAACCGTGTGCAACCCTGCATTGAATTAAAACTCGTTAGAAAAACGAGGTCAATATGAATTACTGCCAGTCAGGCAAGCAAATTATGCCTGGGCAACTTTGCTCATTTTTCTATTCCCATAACGATACTTTGTGTTATATGAAATGAAGGCGGTGCTATTTTTAAAAACTCTAAAGTGATGCAGTGAACTGGATATAATCAACTAGTGTCGAGGAAACAATTATTATCTTGCTGTATATGTCAATATTAATATTATGGACAAAAACAAGTATGTTGCGTTTATGTTATTAAAATTTTAATACTCTTGGAAAAAGTTGGCATTGAGTTTCTTATCGCATTGCTGTTGCCTATAATAATGTGCTTCATGAACACTTTATTGACTTCCTAATGTATATTTCAGGGCATTCTGATCTTCTCCATATTGGCATTTGAACCTCTGACGTACAACAAGGTGTACCTTTACCCTGCATGGGCTCAAGGACTGGGTTCGATCCTCGCACTCGTCTCGATGGTCACAATCCCCGGATTCTTCCTATGGAAGATTATTAAAACTCCAGGCACATTCAAGGAGGTAATGATGAGATTTCATGGATACATTTTTTTTAGCAGGCGGCTCACACATTTTTTCATCTTCCACAGAGGTGCAAGTTGGCGATTGAACCTAATTTTGAATCTCAGGAGCTGGAAGCGAAGGAGTACCTAGGGATGCAAATGAATGGCCTCGCATGATATGCTAATTTGTAATTTAGAGAGAAAAAAAATTGTTAAAAGAAAGCGCGACGGAGCGGGTCTCCACTTCCTTGTAATTATATGCTGATTACAAAAAGGTCGCAAGTTCAAGAGATGCTGATTATGTGCAGTTGAGGCTTTGTCCTTGTTTTTACTACTAGTAAATTGGTGCAATGCTTGAAGTTGCAGAATTGGATGCAAAAATCGTGCAATGGTAAATTACTGGCATAATGCGGAGTTTCTCCAAAAAATTTGGAACTAATATTCATTCATTCATTGATATACATCATGGCTTTTTCCCAAATTTTGGGGCTGCCAGCGGATAATGAGGAGGAGGAGGTAATAATATGACCTTATTTTATCAGCAAAAAATTACTTCATCACATCAGGTTCAATCCCTGACCTAAATGAAATCAATCTTGAAACATTAGCAGTGACTCAATTTTAAAATAAGTTTTGTCCATTCAACAATTTGGACTATTAATATTTTGCAAAATGTTTTATAAATTAGTGCCTGTAAATTTTTTTCTGCTTTAACAGATTACGAGGCATGTTGGCTCCAAATTGAATGGCAAAGTACGAGAGTACTGATTCGTAATATTGTGCATTTATCTGAAACTGACGATAGACAATTTTGTCGCATTTATTATGACCGCAACTATGTACATTTTTCATATTTTTTTAAGTACCGAGAAGCGCATTCCTCTGTACCATCTGAAGCAAATAAAACGCAGCCTGTTCTATATAAACCGAATTTTATTTCTTACACGACTGTTTTGAATTATTCCCAACAGTTTAGCAACTCGCAAATAATACAGATGGTGTGTACATTAAAATATTAATTTCGATTAATTTGTAGGAGAAACTGCATTTTTAAATACATTATTGTGTGCCCAATGTATATGACACTTTCCGCTAGTTTTTAAATATTAAACTGACATTGATAAAGTCTGTTTTTTTTGCACACATTATTCAGCGTATTGTTTTACACCCAATGAATTTCAGCCTCCAATAATAATTACTCAGGAGACTGCAGATGTACACACCCTGTAATGAACACATACAAATTCCATGAACCGTAGCTCATCACGTGTGCTCACTATTCCAGATCACGGTCAAGGAAACTGAGTCATCCCAACAGCCGCTTGCTGGCAAACACTTTTTTTTGCACAATTTTTTTTGCAACTCCTTAGAGGTTGCTGGCCCAGTATAGCGCATCATTTACTCGAATCGCACTGTACTGTGTGATGCTGGTGAAATGCACCATGCAGAACCCATTTTACTTCCAGACGACTGATTTTTATCTGGCGAACGGAACTTTTGTTTTGTTGGCAGATTCGCAATTTCGAGTCTATCCCTATAGATCTAATGACGTCATCCTACATTCAAATCAAGTTGGAATTCATTAACCTTGCCCCCCTTTATTGCTTCAAAGGAATTCGCAAAATATTTTTGTGTGTACAAACTGCTCAATGTGTTTGGCGTACTCCAAATCGGCAGGAAGTGTAACCGAGCTGACGAGAGAACACGACTAAAATAGCTATGAAATGTGTGTACCGTATCGCTAAAAGTTAGTCATGCTTTAAATTGCTAATTTGGACCGACTTGCTAACGCGAGCAGGATTGCAATTTCGGTGAGTACTTGCTTAGTGTTATTTACCACTCAATGTTTCAAGGTAAATAATTCAACAGCCACTCTGAATTTTTATATATTAAACATCAATGTGGTCAAGCTCGTAATGAAAAAAAGTTAGAGTAATAATTATTTTGAAATATAGTGACTATAAATTAGCGCAAACTGTGTAACTATAGACCGCAGTGATTGCCAAACTGGTGCCAGGCTAAAAGTACCTCTGTACACAAACAACTGCGTAATACTGGCTCAATTACTTAATTTTGCAACTGTAGTGCACGTGCATAAAATTGTTAAGAATCTGTAATAATTTTAATCGGTAAAACGTCTCGATAAATCAGTAAAAAAAATCGCATTTACTTACTAGTTCCTGAGACGATGTAATTAGTGCTGTTTGCGACACTTGTACTTGTGCCAGATACGCTGACTCGCTTCGTATTGTCTCATTACGACTCTATTAGATACTGGCCTGAAAATTATGTAATTTGCCTCGTAATTACAACATTATTTTAAACATAATTATTCAACGGGAATTTTTACTAGTTGCCCAACTAAATAACATGTTATGTTATTTGTGCAGCTAGTTTCGGTTTATCGTAATTAAAATGCGAGCAATTGAATTAAATATTTAATTCAATCGGTCGCATTTTAATCACGATAAACCGAAACAGGATGGGAATAAGAGAATCCAAGCATTAAGAGCAACTGTAGTGTAAAAACCGGTGTAAACATTCATGGGAATAAATATCAATAAAATGTAATAAATTATAAGCTTATCAAATTATACATACTGGTAAGATAAACGGAATAAAAATGAATGAAACACCTGCACACATAAATACAAAATATAAATATAACAAATAAAATAACTTAAACGAATATAATAAATCACCAATACAATATTAAATATTATTATGAATGAATATAAATAAAATGAAATAAATTATATAAAATTATGCATGACTAAATATAAACAAAATGAAATAAATTATATAAAATTATGCATGAAATCTAAGTATAAGATAAATGCAACAAAATGAATAAAACACCACCAATAAAATACAAAATATAAATACTGCATATCAAAATGCGCAATAAAAAATCGCAATTTAAACAAATAGAATAAATCACAAAATGTAAAATATTATAAATAAATATAAGTAAAATGCAATATGTTCTATCCATTTTATGATATGTTTAAGTAAAACAAAATGCAATAAATAAAACAATAAATAAAGTACAAGATGTAATAAAAAGTATGATATACGGTAACAAAAATGCAAGAAATGATACATATAATTTTATTTATATAAATAAAATTACGCATTTTATTTATTGTATTTTTGTAGTGTGTTTTATTTAATGCATTATGTTTTACTTAAACATATCATAAAATTGATATAACATTGCATTTTGCTTACGGTACCGGTATATTTATTAATAATAATATTTAATACCGGTATTTAATAAATAATAAGTGATTTATTTTATTTGTTAATTTTTTGTGAATTAATTTGTGAATTAATAAATTTGTGAATTAATTTGTGAATTAATAAATTTGTGAATTAATTTGTGAATTAATACATTTGTTAATGTATTTGTGAATTAATCTATTTGTTAATTTTATTTGTGAATTACTCTATCTGTAAATTTAATTTGCGAATTATTCTATTATTTTGTTAATTTTATTTGTGAATATTATTCTATTTGTTTAAATTATTGTTCTATTTGTGATTTGTTTTATTTTGTTTAAATTATTTTCCTTGTGATTTACTCTACTTGTTTAAATAATTTAAACGAATGTAATAAATATATTATTTTACACGAAATGTTATCGAAAATATATGGTACGGTATAATTATAATATAGCTATTATAATGTCTGACAATATTTCTCGTAATTCACAATGTGAGACATCTCCCTCAGCAATCCATTCAAAAATATTCAATGAGGACGTATAATTGATTAAATGTCGGCAATTAGTCCCCCCCCATTCCGGCCGATAATAATTTCGTTCCAAAAAAAATAAAGAAAAAAGTTCTTCCCGCGCATGTTCGATCCGACATGGCAACCCCGCTCGACCAGTGTTGCCACATTTCCCCCCCCCCCCCCTTTTTTTTTTTCTTCCCCCTCCTCCCTTCCCCTCTCCCCCACCAAAAGGGAGGAGGGGGTGAATGAGAAGAGAGAACTCGAATGTGATGCGGGGGCATCGGCAGGAGGCGCATCGGTCGCCTCTCCCTGAAGAACTATAGGTCCCCCCCCCCCTTCAGAAGAAGAAGGACAGGCAGCTACAGCAGCTTCTGGGGCTGTACCAGGGGCAAGGCCCAGGGGCAGCCATGGAACGCCCTCGGGAACACTCTCGTCGGTGGGTGACGGACGGGGAATGGTTTTTGTGGAGAGGGGGAGGTGGGCAGGGAGGGTGTTATATTTGGATGGGGGTAGGGGAGGGGGAGGTTGAGCTGGGCCTAGGATAATATGTCACTGGATATGTCACCATCACCAGTGGTGCACCTGTCACCCCCAACCAGGATCAGAAAGTGGAAGTGCAGCGGAGGAAGAAGATGCAGCGGAACATACTGGTGCAGTGACAGCCACCGGGTGTTCTGTGTTAGAACATGACTGATCAATTAGTGGGAATTAATTAACGGGGTGAAACTGCGATTAGACCAGAACATGACATGCTCCTGTGAATTCATCCAGTATGTTTTGCTGTGTACATGTTCCAGACACTTTGGCTGATGCGGAATTGTCAGTAAACAAGTAGTAAACGGCTTGATTGTGAGGCTGGGGCAGGCTGCCAAAGTATATTTATATGTTACAAACTTCGGTTTTATGCGCATAATGTTAGCACGGAACGCCCTGAAGACATCCTATGGATATCGCCACTGGATATTTCGATATCCATAGGATGTCACTGTGCTACTTCGTGTGGTTCTGTATTTTTAAGCTTGTTTTGGTATCATGTTTTGACAGGTTCTGGGGATGGATTCATCAAATGTCGTAAGACAAATTTTCCTGTCGTAACCATTGTTAATCATTACTACTAGTTATTACTAAAATTTCATGTAACAATATTTGATGAATCCACCCCCTGATTTTTAGATAAATTTTCTATTGATAACTCGAGAGTGGAAATTTCATGGTATATTTTCCAAGTATTTTTAAAGCAAGGTTGTCAAATTTTCTTGGTAAATTTTTGTAAGGGCAGAGAAGGAATTGTTGCGTCTGCATCACCTCCGTGAGAGGAACAATGATCGAACTTGCTTGTGAAAAAGTATATCAACCGAATTGCAGAAAATAATGCGTTATTTGCGACTAGTCGACAGTAGGTTTGAATGAAATTGCCTGGTTTTGTCGACAATTATTGTTTTACTTGCCTGGGGGTGGATTCATCAAATGTCACAAGTCTAATTTTCGTCGTAAGCGGTCAAGTTAATCGTAAATCAAGGTAATCGTAAGCGGCAAGTTAACGGCTGGTTACGACGAAAATTTGACTTGCAACATTTGATGAATCCACCTCCTGATTATTATCATCGTACTTACATTTAAGGTCTTATCACAAAGTTGTGTTTGAATTAGGTTGAATAGACATTATTTGTAATAATTGGTGAAGAAGGATCCAGCATGTGAAATATTTGTTCAATTTTTTGACCTCAGGGTGTCAGTGGTTCTTTCAATCCTCTCAATTCGGGGCTGGCAAAATGCTTTCTGCCAATGTAATATTAGCAGGTAATACATTTGGAAGCACGTAAAAATATCGGATTATTATTAAGTAGCTTAGCACTAAATATTACTGAAATGAACGCTTCGACTAGAACGTGCTGCAAGTGAAGAAGTTGATATGAGATCATCGCAGGAGTGTGTAGTCCAGAAATGTATTTACCACAAATAAAACTATGCTGCGATTTAGGTACAGTCGGCATGGAAAAGGTAAGGACCCATTGACGGTTCCAGAATCCTCAATGTGTCCTTTTCCGTGCCGACTGTACAATCATAATGGATGACATAAGTGTACAGAGTTGTGGCACATATGATTAGTAGTGTCAGGGATGTTTGTGTGCAATGTTTTTATGACATCATCTGAATTGTTATGCAAAAGTGTCTGACAAATAAGGAAGTGTGTTGTTGTTTTCCAATATTTGAACTATGACTCTTGTTGATAAGATAGACACTTTTTCAAGAATTTGGCTTCAGCCTGGGGCTTGCCAAGCAGTGCGAAAGTAATCATGAACTGTGCATTTATATTTGCAGGTCAGTATTAGTGTACCAAGCCTCATCAGAATAATTAAATGGCTGCTGCCGAGTGAGGTGCGCGTCGCTGGGGCACCATGGCAACCACTAGTGGGACTGGTGCCGGATCAGCAGCCGGAATTATATCCGCGCTGTCAAAATCTTCACCGCAGCATCAGGCGCAAGTGAAAACCTGCACCTTTGATCTCATGGACAAAGGGGATATTAGCCTGCTCAGTAATACTTTAAAGGTAGGTCTCATCATCCAGATGCATGCGTCTGCATTTAAGCAAGTATTTTTTCGTAGCTTGCATTGTGAACACGTTCAATTTGCTATTGAAGTTGTTCATTTACCATGTGAAAAAGGAAATAACATATTTATTATGTCGTATCATCCAGCACAACCCGAAAATGGAGTTGAGCAAAACTGACCTTCTGAAGCTGCTGAGCTGCCTCGAAGGGGAGCTTCAAGCAAGGGATGTTGTCATAGCAACTCTCAAGGTAAAAGAGCACCTGTTCAGCATTACACGTTATTTATTCTAGCATCTGGTGCATAATGTTATGCAAAGTAGAGCTGCAACGCTGCACTGATTTAATGAGTTTAATGACCGGCACTTTGGGTTGCAAATTTAAACAGGGGTCGCTCTGGATTTAATGGAAGGTTTGTAAGGAGGAAAATAGTTTTTAAAGAATGTGATAACTGAATTTTACGTGGAATTCGCATGAAGAGCCATTTTAAAATTCGCAAATATTAGAGCGGGGCGAAAACTTGCAGTTTCTTTTAACAAATATCTTGTTTACGCACTTTTTGACTGTACATTTAGCCAACCATCAGATATCCGAGGAATTTACAAGTCTTTAAAATATGTCAAGCCAGCTGCAGACTTTTAAAAAGTCTGAGCTTTAATCTGATATTGACCAAGTTTTCCCGGAAGTTTTTCTGAGATTCCTCAAACTTGAAAACTTCTGGCCAGCTCGTGACTTTTTCTGACATTTTCAGATGTGCCGGAACTTTATGCCAGTAATTCATTTTAATTTTTTGAACTCTTTGTTGAGGAAGTTGGACCTTTACCATTAGAGTTAGCCGGGATCAGTAGCAAGTATCTGTTCATATACATACATGATTTTTTTTCAGGTACATTTATGTGATGTTTTTGGTGGAAGCTCATCTTGTTTGGGTTGTTTTATACATATTTTGAACTCAAGTGATTAATTTTTCTAATTAAAAAAAAATTGCTTGTGGCAGCCTTGGGTAATTGAACATGTTCCATATTAAAACTACTAATTTTATATCAGGCTTGGACTTTTGCACCCACGCACGTCTTGGTGTATAATTTCATAAAGGTGATGACAATTCAGATATGATTAAGGTACGTAGGACAGCGCGACATGAGAGAGACAGGTCGAATGAAAAACCCACCTGAAACTGGTATCAGAACTTGATGTCCTTAGTGGTTGTCCATTTTTTTTCTCTCCAATTGACAGTTTGTCGTGCCAACCTCAGCTTCTTCCAAGGTCTTGCCAGAGTGATTGATTACTATATGAATGGCCTCATTGGGCATTGATTGTAAATTAGGTTTGGAGACACATGCAAGGCCGCTTTTCAAAAAAAACCGTGTAACTAAAACAGCATGTGAAGTTTTATATTGGAACAGTCACTGGAACTAACAATTTGCTGAGTCATAATTGAGTTTAGTGTTTAAAATGTGCGGTTGTTATTAGTTCTGGTATTAGTCATACAATTTCTGATTGCAGGCAGAGAAGGTGAAGATGATTCTAGTGCAGGCCAAGTACGGCACCCTGAGCCTGTCAGACCCTTACGCAGCCCTCCAGAGGGACAGCCTTGGAGGTGGCGAGTGCTCCTCTTTAGACGAGGCCTCCCTGAGGGTGGCTGCTGAAAACCAAAGGACGGCGCTAGAGAACCTAATTGGCCAGCAACGTAGAGCTCAGTTTCACATGACGCACATCTTGAGGGATGCGGAGGAGCGTCACAGGAAGGTGGTGCAGGAGCTGGACGAAGAGCGGCAGAAGCACGAGCATGATACTGCACAGGGAGATGACATCACGTATGGTCTTGAAAAGGACAGGACCCGACTCAAACAGGTGGGTTTGCCTGGGTTTCTAAGGAAGTGCATGCGAAGTTTTATTAACGTAAGAATGGGTCAGTATTGTTATTAAACAATGGCCTTTGTAGAATGTATTCTGTACTGTTTCAAGTACTGCCGTAAACAAGTAGCAGGTTTCCTGCAGTAATATTCTCGCTAAAAAAAATTAAATATGGTAGTTCATGCTCTGTGTAATGAATGCAAATGGAAGGGATGGTTCCAAAATGTTGCCAGCACAATTCTATTGAAGGTATGGACACGTGTAATTTAACATGCACTTGTATCGCTGATTCTAGGCAAGGATTTAACTCGTTTAACTCATTGCATGTGTAACACATGCATTTCACTTGCTTCATGCATTAGATAACTAATGTTTTGCCAGTGACGGCTTTCACAATTATGTTTAAAGTGTATCATGTAGTTATCCCCAGACAGGATTTGTACACAACGGCTAGCAATAATAACAAATTTTTGAGTGGTACGGTGTGTGTTGAGATGTGAGTAACGTTTGGTTTCCCTGTTGCTTGCTGTTTGTTTGCTACACACCTGGGCCTGGTGGCTTTTGGGAACGGAAGGAAGGACAGGTGAATCAAGTGTGGAATTTTCAGGAGCTAGATCTGGAGAGGCAGGCAAAGAAGAAGGCGGAGAAGGAGCTGAAGAAGGCGACCGACACGTTGGAAGAGGAAAGGGGCAGGCAGAAGCAGATTGTGCTGTTGCTACTGGCCGAGAGGAAGAAGATCATCACCAAGTACATTGAGGAGAGGAAGCGCTCGGAGGATCTGGCTCAGGTTTGCGGACATTTTGGTTTTACGACACCATGTAAAATCCTATGCAAGTTAATCTGTTTCCACATACAAAAATGTTTGGCTTACCATTTTTTTTGTTGGTCAGATTCTGGCAGAGGAGAAGGGTCGCATTGACTCAATGGCAGAAGGACTGGAAGAGGAAAGCAAGAAGTCGCTCCAGATGGAGGCAGAGCTGGAGAAACAGTTAGCACAGTTCGATATGGAGAGGGAGCAGCTCAAAGGGCTATTGCTCAAGGAGGAAAATAGGTGAGTCCCATTTTTAAAATGTCTGAATTGAATAGTGTCAGACCTGGTGTATGTAATTGCTCTGTTTTGATCGTAATGGGTATGTGAAAGGATTAATGTCTGCTAACGGACACTCTTGTTACTTAAGACGAAAGGATCTGGAAGCGGAGATCGAGAAGCTGAAGGCAGAGGTGGAGAGCATGAAGAAGCAAATGGCAGAGGCGCATTCTGTGGCCATGTTCCAGGCCAGCACCAGTCTGAATACCCCATGCATGGTACTGACCCGACCTCAGGCTCCTCTCGGAGGGACGTTGCCACCGCAGCCTCCTGCCAAGCCTACTACTTTGCCGCCGCAGACACCACCACGAATGGGGCAGGCCCAAGGTACGTGTACTTGCAACTTTCACTGCGAATATTGCTTAGTGAATCTGATGAATTGGTTATCATTTATATTCTGTTCAATGCAACTGGTAGTCATGAACTATTACTCGATATTGGCGCTATATAATTTGCGTTATGATTTGGCAGGTGCTCCAGCCATGATGGGCAGTGTAACAAAAGTTGTACAGCCAACTGCGACTGTCACCAGTGTACCAGTGTGTGGGCCTAGTAAGTTTTATTGTAGCATTTTGTTGAGATGACATTTTGGATGTTTTTTTAGATGATGTGAAGGATGGCTACAAACGCTGTGAATAAATTATCAACGAGTCCCTAGAAGCCGGTAGTTTAATGTGGTTTTCAGTTGGTGTCTTGAAAAATTTCACAATAGCTGATGTGACTGCAAAATAATTTTAAAAATTATTATTATTTCAATGGAAAATGCTTCACATGTATCTCAGCAGTGACATTTACTAATAAATTTTTTTCCTCCCCAGCCACAGGGATAGCGAGGTCAGTATCTCCAGGGCAGGGCCTGAAGAACATAGCGTATACGATGGCTTCAAGTGAGCCACGGTCAGTGTCCACTCTGAGGACCAGTGCTGCTGGGGGTGTGGACCAGCACTGGTCTTCTGCAGCTGCACAGTCACCTGGGCAGGATGCTTCCAATACTTCCGTGAGTAGTCATGGCTTGTTCTGATTTTGTAACGTCGACTCATGTTTTTTCGCATTTCCAGGCTGCTCCAATGACAAGGCTGAGTCAAACTTTGGACCGCAATCAGCAGGCCCAGGTTGTCCAAATAACCCCACGGGTGTCAGTGTCTGCGTCCCCAGGAACCAAAGTCTTCACCACAGCCCAGGGCAGTAAGGTGACCTTCCATGTGACCACCAATGCGACCTCTTCCTCCGCTGCTTCCGCAACGTCAGCAGGCAGTTCGCCGGCAATGGCATCGGGTGCAAATGGACAGCCCCTAAAGAAGGGAATCCCGTTGGGGAGGGGGGTGCCACCCCCAGTGCCACCCAACAAGCCTGTGGTTCCGCCGAAGAAGGAAGTGGTCAGGACTATTGGGAGGGGGAGTGGAGGTGGGGCCGGAGGGGCGGTGGGTGGGGGAGGTGGCGGCGGAAGTGGGGAGGTGGCACCGTGTCCAGTGATGACGAGCGTCGTGGATACGGGTCAACCCATACAGTTTGAGGTGAAGAAAGGGGTGCCTCAGGGGGTCAAGTTTGGGATCACCATTTCCAAGGATAAGATCCAGATCACCAATCCTGATTGTGGCGATGCGGTGGTCACTTCTTCTGACTCTTCTTCCCCTGTACCTCCCCAGCAATCCAATTCGGTTTGTTCTGCCCTCGTGGATTCCTACCCCCAGGTGGGTGAGCCGCTTCCTGCCCAAAGCGACGCGGCCACACCCAACTCTGGAGTGGCCCAACCCCTTGCTAACAATGTTGCTGCTAATGCTTCCCTGCCCGACGCAAACACCTGTCCTATACTGAGCCCAAGCATGCCTAATTCCATTGTGGCCACGCCTGTAATTACAGCTACACCTCACAAGACAATTGCAAAGCCATCCGCAAACACACTGCCACCTAAAATGCCTGGTACTAACATTACTACAACAACCACATCAAACATGATCATACATGCCACCATGATGACGCCACCAAAAGTAGCCATACCTGCAAACAACACTAATCTTAACAAGATGACACCAACAAAATTGGGCACCATGACTGTCGCACCTGCACTTGACCTGACACCTGCAAACAATTCGGCCAGAATCCCTACTGTCTGCATGTCCCCGTCGTCTCCAACCTTGCCTCCTCCTCCTCTCACCCCGCCTCCGACTCCCCCAACTGTCACTCCGCCTGCGCCTTCACCGTCTGCCGATGCCCCTCCCGACTCCACGCCTCCGTCCACCCCGACCCCTGCTACTGCCGCTGCCAGTGCCATCCCCCAACAGGCACACCAGCCTGCCGAGGCTACCGTTGCACGCACTTCTCCAGCCTTGCATGAGACACAGCCCTCCCTTGATAGTCTGCACCAGGAGCTCGCTGACTTTCAGCAGTTGTTGGTTAGCATGGCTTCAGGTAATAATTTTCCCTTCACAAGCTCTTCAGTTTTATTCCTAAGTTTGAAACGAAAGCTGGTCTAGCATTAGTTTTTTGTTTGCATTGCCTTATAGGGTTTTGTTTAGTTGTAAAGGTGTCGGAAATGGCACTTTGCTAATCGATCATATGGAACGATTCGATGAGCCCTGTTTGTCAATTAACGATATTTATTTTAAGCCCAGTCTTTGGTGCATGTTTAGGCCCAAAGGACGCACAGCTTGAAGTAGTTTTGGCGACGTATATCATAATTATAACAAGAAATTATGGTAGTCTCCCAATCTACTGAGCTGTTTGTGACTGAAATTAAAGTTTAAATTTATTGGTGTGTAACACTAGTGGAGTTTACACACCATAATTTATTCCAAAATTGGTTACGTTTTCATCCGTATGCAACTGTTCATTAAATTTGACATATTAGTCATCAACTGTATTTAAAACTTGAGTTTACATCCCTATAAACCTGATATTGAAAAATAATATTTGTTAGCTTTTAGAAGCATAATGCAGTTCGATAAGTGCCGACAATGAAGTACGAAGTTGGGCAATTAGCTTCTACGGCTTATTGCATGTTTCCTTACGCTCTTTTTGATTTATCACTGTGCGACCGAGTTGATGATTACATTTGCTGATTTTTTGCCAAGTTATGTTGACAATGTTAGCTCTTTATGTTCACCTTCCCCTGCCCGTGACATGAGGGCAGATTACAAACTAAAAAACAAATTAGTTCTCTATAATATGCAGCAAAGCCCCACAATTGGTGGCTCCAGTGGGATTGGTGATGGATCTTGGAAATAACATGTGAATTACAATTAGTTTGAATATTACATGCACCAATAGTATGTAACTCGTACGTGTAGTGCTGTTACTTTTAAAAATATCGCTGCCAGAAATAATGTATTGCAGTAAAAAAAAAAAATACAGGCACATGGTCTTGAGTGGGTTCGGAATATTTGTTCCTGACAGCCTCACTTAAAATTGTTCATTGCGACAGTTATTTCTGGCAGCTGCGATTTGGGCTTGTGGTTGGCGGGGAAAGTCCTTATTCACATAATTGCGTGGAACTAATGTAAGTAAGGTTTTGTAACTTTTAATGCGAAATGTTTGTTTTAACAATCAGAACTACACGGGGGTCTATTAGGAAAGGCGCTTTGAAAATTTAGATTAATTAACTTAATTTCCAGTAGCCATGAAGTATTACGTTGTAGCATTACAAAATTTATTTTGGCGTTCAGCCGAATGGCCCCAATGAATCGCGTATGTTGACCAAGTGTCAAATTTTAAATATTGTGGAAAGTAACCCAAATCCTTTAGATTACTGACAATATTACCAATGTAAGCAGAATTTTGGCAAGCAATATTCCTTCCTAGTTGGACCACCCTGTACAATGCATGTGATTGGGATAACATTATTACTTGTACGTTGCCTCTATACGAAAGTAAAATGCTGGTAACATTGCGAATTAAATGCAGCGTTACACTAGTTTTGCTTCAGGAGTAATGACATTAACCATTGAAATCTAATCAATCTTTAACTTTCCCTTCTGCAGGCTCCGCTGACCTAGCTTCCCTTTGTGTCATTCCTTCCCCTCCCTCTCCCCCCTCCGCAACAACAATGGCCCCAGCCGCTGCTAGCTCCGTAGTCGTAACGTCTTCCACTGCAACTGCCACTTGCACCACGGTCGTCGCATCGGTTGAGGGAATTTGCACGGAGGGGAGTCTGCAGGCAGGAGAGTCTGCAGCCAACTGAGGTGGAAGTTCGGCAGGGGGGCAGGGCAAAGGACACTTTAAAACGTAAGAAAATATCATCTCTTGGAAAGGGTGGTGCTAATGTCAATTTGCCGTTACAGAAAACGGAAGTCTGTCTTCTTGAAGCGAGGGAGTACTTGTTAGCCAAAGTGCAAAGCACATCTAGTCATTGCGCCCAGCCATAATCAAGAAGCAAATGGAAGGAGAGAGCAGCCAACTGTTTAGACTGAAATTATCTTAATAATGGTGCACACAAAGGTATGTTTTATCAACCAGTACATGGTTTATGATTATGGAAGTTATTATCTGCGCCCTTTGATTTTCAGGTGTCTGTGTGTGGGATGATGGAAGCGGAATTGTTGGCTCGGAAGATTGAAAAATCCGGTGCGTTAAACCTCGACTTATCAAGAAGGCAGCCTTTCTTAAAAAAAAAAAAAAAGCCCCTCCCCCAGTTGATGCTAACGGAAAACCTGACAAACTTTTTTTTTTTCGTGTGGGAAAATGGTGACGAGTTGCCAAAAACATTGAACATCGTTATTTAGTGTAGCCCATAAAGAAGAAGAAGGTACTGTGGCTAAATAACCATGCACTGAGGCATTAAAAGAAAGTATGAAAAAAAATTCCGCCCGGTGGAATTGACAATTGAGACATTTAAAAAATAATTTTAAGTTTTAGTGAAAAGCCATATTTATACGGCATTTAATATCTAGGTACAATGTTTCAGACAGGAGGTTTTTTTTTCTCTCTCTCTCTCGCTCGGGTGTGTGTTTTTAGCGTCATATTTATATTTTTTAGTCCCCTACCCCATCCTACCCCTTCCCTTTTCAAAGAGGAGAGAATCTCTCGTGTGTTTGGTTTTTATTGACTGCAGCAATATTTCGGTTTGACTATTTCTGGATTACATTTGCAAGAAATTTGAGAGTCGAAGTTTCAACAGAGTATTATTTTAGGATTTAACAGTATACGTGCTTATTATTTTACACGATTGACGGATATTTTTGTAGGCCTTTTTTACAATTTTTTACATGTGCAGTGGATTTTTTTTTTTTATTATTCGTTGGCATGAATCTTTTTTTTCACTGCATGATTTACTGCTAATTGAGATTCGTCGTAGCGAGAAAAGGCGAGGTGCAAAATAATATTTTTTGCAGATCTGATTTAAGTTTAAGCGACTTTTACGTTTTGTTTTTTTGAAAAACGTCAGGCTCGTAATGATAATTTTTTTTTCTTTCCAACCTGTGTTTTATAAACCACAGCCGAATAAAAGTAGGTACCACGTATCAACAAATAGAACGAAAAAAAAAAAAAACAAGTCTGTGGCGAACCGGTGGGGAAAAAAAAAATCCCGGTGCATTTCTCTCTTTGTTTTCTAGTCATCTCAGTGTCATCGTTTCCTCCCCCCCCCTCCTCCTTCCAAAAAAAACATCGTCCTCTCGATCCCAGTGATTGTAAGTGCATCAAAAAAAAGTGCAGTGCTGATATTAAAAAGACACCGACAAAAAAATGTAACTTTTAGTGGCAGCTCTTTTAGTGGCAGTTGCAATTTGGAGAAGACCTGTTTAGCTGCGAAACAAAAATAATGAAGAAAAAAAACGGCATGTTTAAACAAAAAATATGTGCAGCAATTTTTTCTTAATTTCCTCCCCCCGCCCCAACTCGTTCCCTATCGTTGTCTGCGTTTGTAGGGGGAAAAAAAAGGACAATCGGATTCAGAGTGTGATGTGTACAGGATGCGTTTGTGATTTTCTTTTTTCGTGGTGGTGGTGGTGGTCAAGTTGGAGAACCGTAAAAAAAAAAATGGGTGGGGGGGTTTTAACGTGACAAAATAATTGTTTCCCCGTTGTAATAGCGAGTAACTGCCTGTATTTTAAAATGATCCAAGTCTCTTCGACCCCCCCACAATTTCCAGGTGCAGTTGTAATAAAATGCCCGTGTGAACAATTCACAATGGTTTTTTGGTTCATTCCTCTGAAGATAATTGCTTGCAATTGCCTTGTCCTCACAAGTGATGCTTCCGGTTCGACTTGACGGACGCCCTGGAGTGTCGTCCTGAATCTGGCTCCTGCGGACGTGCCAGCTGGCGGTGTGCGTTTACCGTGTGCGGCTGCATGTTCTGAACGTACAGGCTCGGCTCTTGGTCCGACGTGGCCCTGGAGATGCTGGTGGGTCCGGCCACCCTGAAGTTGTCCAGGAGACGCCAGAACAGCTCTTGGGTGTAACGACCGCGATTCCAGGGATTGCGCAGGAGCAGCTCGTACATCGTCTCCAGGTCATCTGCAGGTTGTATCGGCAACTTCGACTTGTGAATTTTATTGCTGTTAAAATTATGCTTACCGTTGAATCTGAAGAAGCTCCTGCTGCCTATCCCGGACCGTCGACGCGTCCGGTCGTCCTCCAGGGCCAGGCGGTGCTCCCGGATGTCCCTGTTGGACCGGAGGAACTGGAGGGCCCACATCAGAAGCAGCGGGACGCCGGACATCACCGCAGCCCACACCACAACGGCCAGCACCCCAATGCAGTGCCACCAGAACAACTTCATGGCCATCTCCGAATTTCCGCTGGCCAAACCCCGCTCGGCGCTCAGGAGTGCGACGGACAATATGGACCACATGCCGCAACCCAAGTGGATGGCCGCTGTGTCGCACGGATCCTCGTACCCCGAGATGTAGAACAGTTTGGTGAGGAGGCAGCGGATGATCCCTGCGACTGCTCCGGACACAAGCGCGGCCCAGCAGGCCATCTCGTGAGCCAGGGCGGACACGGCTACGACTCCAGCCAGTGACCCGTGAACCAGGTCGAGTAGGAGCCGGTAGCCCAGGCGTCGACGGAACGCAACAACTTCCAGAAGGAGCGTGCTTAGGGAGGCTGTAGCGGCGGCTGCGATCGTCGACACCATGGCTAGACCCACCTGGCAATATGGAGTCGGAAGTTATTTCAGTACTGAGCGAAAATGAGAAGCGCACCTTATTTAGCCTGCTGCTTTCGTCAGTGTCGCTAGCTGGATGGTCGTTGGCGTACACTGCCGACACATGGAATCCCATATATCCTGCCAGCAGGAAGAACTGGGCCGCCAATAGCAGTCCCGGCGAGGATGGCGGAAACGATGAGACGTCGATCATGTCCAGCCTGGTTCTCCGCCTGCCCAGAATCAGCGCCCCGACTAAAGCCACCGTGCCGGCAGCCACATGCACCGATAATGCGCCACCAAGATCCTGCAGTCCCGGCCACATATCCACAACGCTTTCCTTTGTAACAGTGCCTGACAAGTTGGTCATCCCTGCCATCAGCCAACCGTCACGATGCCCAGTCCAGTGGGCCGACACTGGGAAGATCAATCCGGACAATAGCGTGGCCATCACCATCTGGGCTGTCAAACTCAGGCGGCCAACAAATGTGGACGACGCGATGGACACGAATAGGATGCATACGGCCCACCAAAAGGCGGGGATGACTGGCTCCGTTACGCCCAGAAGGAGCCAAAGGTCGCTTCCGATCATGTGCGATGCGTCCTGACCGAGATGCAGGGCATGTCCGAGCAGGAAATACACAAGTGTGGCAACACCGAGATTAACCATGCTGCTGACCAACAACTCGTTGATGTTGGTCGACCGGATGTGGGTGACCTCCAGAAAGATGAAACCGACTTGCATGACTGCGGTGAAAGATTGATCAGTGATCCTATATCAAAGAAGTGATTAATCCGAGCGATACTTACGGAAGAGAGGAATGATTCCATACAGGGTAATTACATGCCCGAGATTTGACGTAACTAGTTTTTCGTCAGCTCTCACTCGCTCCAAGAACCTGAGGAAGTATTCTGTCTGGCACTGGCTGAAATGCTCCGCGATGTGTTCGAATATCACGTTAGACGGGATCCCTTCGTCCATCCGATGCATCAGCTGGACAAAGTCGCATGCCAGCAGCGACGAGTGGCTGTTTGTCGAGAGGCCAGGCCCCCTCATGCGACCAGGCAGAAGCGCAGTGTCGTCATGCGGAGGCGGTGGAACCAGAGGCCCCAAGGGCTTCTGAGCCCAAAAGGGCGTTAACGTCGAATTCTTAATCACCATGTCTCAAAAGGATATGAAAGAAATATGTCGACAACAATGCGACGTTGCCTTGAATACACCGAAGCTGTTTACAAGCAGGGGCCGGTTGGCTTCTTGTGCTTGATATACCGGCAGCTGCAACAATCGACGATTATTTGTGATTGTTTCCATGGTAGTGCGTATGTGTGGATAAGCGCAATCCTGGAAAAGACTTTACATATATTCCGAGGATGGGTGTGGGTGACTGGCTCTTTGGCGACGTAAGTTGCAGTACCGGTTTAGGAATTGTGCCGAATGATGCCGTTTTAGTGTTTTCAGGGAAAGGAAGACGAGGAGATCGGGTTGTTGGCTAGTGGGGATCAGATCAGATCCTTACCGGTTATCATTCAACCGCAGGTAAGAATAATGGCTTGGAGAAATACGGAACGTGACTAATAATCCGCCGTTAATTTTGCAGAGTTCACCCCATATGCATCATCTTCAACCGACCATGCCAGCGCCTCCCTTTAAGACAACCGCTGTGTTTGAACGAATAGTCTCGGAGATTTCTTTAACGGACTACAAGGGGAAATGGCTCATCTTGTTCTTCTATCCGGCCGACTTGTGAGTAGCATAATCTACGTCAATATTGGCCGCATTCACTTAAATACGTGTCCATCTTACAGCTCCATCTTGTGTCCTGCCGAGTTAATAGAACTGTCTGATCGAGTGGAAGAATTTAAAGCCATTAACTGCGAGGTTGTGGCCTGCTCGACTGACAGCCATTTTAGTCACATCACCTGGCTTGGGATCTCGCGTAGTAGAGGAGGGCTGGGCAAAATGAACATTCCTCTTCTGGCGGATAAGAACAGCGAGGTTAGCAAGGCCTATGGGGTGTACTGCGCGGAAACTGGTATTGCGTACAGAGGTATGTTCCTCATCGACGACACTCAGAAGCTGCGACAGATAACCATCAACGACATGGCCGTCAGGAGGAGCATAAACGAGATGCTGCGTCTGGTTATGGCTTACCAAGACACGGACTTGAATGGACCTGGTAATAAATCATTTAAAGAGCCATGTCATCGAGAATATTACTTCAATCTAATCGACATTTCAGCTTGTGAGATACAGAAAAAGTCCACTGAGCGACTCGAGATCCTCATCACCAATGACGAAGCAAGCGCAACTAGTACGAAGTCTAAGAAGGAGTCGAAGAAGGAAGTGAAGGCTAAGAAATTGAAGGACGTTGGTACGCAGGCACCCAGGAAGGTCTCCGATTCCGCAGATTCCAAGATGTCTACCGACGATCCCGCAGACTCTGCCGATCCTACAGAGACTTCCGATCCCACAGCGTCCAGGAGGTCTTCCGATGGCTCACTGTACACGAGTCTTCCCGATTCCCCGGATACAAAGAAGAGTTCCAGGAAGAGTTCCAAGAAGAACGGTGAGGATCCGTCTGAATCCAGAAGAACTTCTGTTGACTGTGGCTGCCCCAATCCCGCAGAAAACAAATCGTAGTCAATAAATGAGTTGCGATTCAGCTGAGAATATTTAGTATATGCCAACAAATATACATTCGTCACATGTTGGAAGTTATTGACATTACAAATTGCGGCAAGAAAATTTATTTCCTGGGGATGAATCGTATTTTGAGTTGCTGCTCTGGAAATAGAAGTGTGTTGTACACTTGCTTTAGCTCTTCCGATCCGTCGTACTCTAGCCGGAATGTACGTAGTATGTGCGTGATTGTTGCATACAAATCCTGCTCGGCGAAGCGTCGGCCTGCGCACATTCTCGTGCCGTGTCCGAATGGTGTTAGCAAGTACGGATGCACGCCTTCTTCCTCTCCTCGCAGCCACCTTTCCGGGACGTACTTGTGCGGATTTGAGAAGTATTCTTCCGATCGGAAGTGTACCATTTGGTTCAAATCCACATGAGTCTGTAACAGAATGTTGTTTATGCAATTGTGCAGCAAACATGATTAAGCACTTACCCCTGCAGGTACGTGGTAACCTGCAAGTACCAGGTCCTTGTCGATAATTCGAGACACTTCAGTTCCGATCGGATACAAGCGAAATGTCTCTTTAACAACCGCTTTTAAGTAAGGCATTGCGTTTATGGCGTCGATTGTAACAGGCTTGTGATCCGGAACTACGCCTGTTGCTTCCTTGTACACTTTTTCTTGCACGTCCGGGTTGGTCGCAAGGCAGTACAGGTTGTACAACATGCTTGGTGCTGTCTGCAATGTTGCAAATATTAATAGGGTAATAAGATGTACCATGCTGTACTGACCGTGCTGAGTCCATCAGCGAATAGTGAGAGCGCGATGATCACCACATCCTTGTGATTAAGCTCAGGTCGTGACAGCAGGTACGACATGAAGTTGTACCGGCCGTCCTCCATCTTCTTCTCCTCCACCAAACGCTGTATGTTCACAATCGTAGTGTTTGCAAACCCTGACGCTTCGTGATAAAAATAGTCTTCGGCTTCCAACAGCCTCTTCCACTTAGGAGTTGTCACCAGTTTGAACAAAGGAAGCGAGAACTTGAGTAGACCGGACAGCCTGAAGATTGTACGGTTTGCGGCGATCATTGCGTCCGCTCTTTTCTCGGTGTCCCAACCGTCCATGCAGCCAAGTCTGGTCTCGAAGCACACCATACCCGCAGCTGTAACCGCATCGATTAACACTACATATCCAGGAGATTAACTCAGCGTACGTACATTCAAGTGACCATTTGGCCACCTCTGTCCTTAGATCCTCCACCACATGATCCGTCCCCTGCTTTCGTCTCAGTCGATCAACAAAATCCGATGCAACTCGTTCAGACAGCGGAAGATAGTGATGGACCTCTTTAGGACGAAGCATCATCTTCTGCACTGCGCTTCGTAGCCGATACCACTCTTCACCATTACTTCAAAGAGTTGCGAAAGGCCAGTTAATTCCGTTTCATTACATCCGAGAAAAATGTATTCGCTGCAAGTTCAAGTTTGATTTCATTTGAAGTATTACATAGTACTTGTACTATTACATTGTAATAAATAATGCTGTAATTACTGTAATAATCATGTACTTTATTTTTACAGTACCTGTGTTTAATATTGCTGTAATTATATTGTATTTTATTTCTACAGTATCTGTGCTTAATATTTATTTAATGTATTAATGTTTGCAGCGATTGTTGATCGTTAATTCAGTACGGGTAGTGGCGGATTACTTGCTGCTAATGACGGCTTACAGATTAAGTGCAACGTACGTGTTTCCAAGGCCAGGAGACAAGTTGCGTTGCTTCCGGTACAGCTGCACCGTTTCTTGCAACGGAGGTACTGCAGGAGTACGTCCCTCGTTGTGATGCACCGTGCGTACGTCATCAGGCTGAAACACGTGTATGACCTCCTTGTCTCCAATGACCTCCCTTGATATTGGACCGTACTTTCGGTGCATATCCAACAGCGCATCGTGGTACTTGAACACATCGTAGTAACCTAGAGCAATCCGATTGTAGCGTACGTCATTGTTACTTAAAATTACCTGCTCACCTAACTTGTACTGATAGAGATTCCCAATTACGGGCAACGTTGGCGGTCCTGGTATGGAGTTGAAGGGCTTTCCTCTTGCACGCACATGTTCCGCAGCTACAGGTACTGTCGAGTTAAATCTTGCCAGCTGGTTGGACACATTCCTGGCCGACCTCATTCTTGCAGCTGATGTGAAGATGTGTCGAAATGCGGACTGATACCGTCTGACCTTTGGATAGCTATCCGCGATATGGCCTATGGTGATAAAGTGGGGTTTAATTCATTCAACTATTGAACTAGGGAAGAGACCCTCGATTCACTAATATTTTTTTAAAGGGGCACGCTTTGCTCACGTTTTTCTAGGCCTGCGGACTGCGGTGGACATCGACACAGTGTTTTCAATTGCTTCGGACCGCTTCGGACTTAACAGGCATAACTATTGAATGTACTACAAGTAGTTATAATGTGTATGCATAACTTTGTGTATGTTAATGTATCTTGCCCTTTTGTTCAAATTGTCTGCAACGACAGTGTCTATGTAATTATAGTTTGCATAATTGCATAACTACATAACTACATGAATAAAAAAGACAGCCATCTTTCATAATACACAATCAAGTCTGAACAAGAGCCATTTTTTCAATTCGATTCGAGGTTGTGCTTGTTCAGTTGTTGCACTAGGGGCGGCCCCGGGGCGGCCCTAGGTAGATGGGCAGGGCCGTGGGAATTATCGTAAGGGTCGAGTACAACAGGTGCGGGTAGTGTTGTGAGTGACCATCAGTGTTCATTTGAGGGCAGGATTTTGGACACAGGGGCGGCCCAGGGGCGGACTCCGTGGCCAATGTGCAGGTAAATATAAAGGGCCGAAAAAATGGGCGAAGGTTAATTTTATTGAAGCATTGTAATGGTGTGCATGACTTGTTAGCTTATGATAAAGGATATTGTAAGGAATTATTTTATAGAAAAATGTATGAAACCATCGTTTATTACAGGCTGTATATATTTTGGTTTGAAGCTTTTGACCTGTGTATGATTTGTATGATTTTTACACGACAGGGAAGTTGGTGTCTCTGGCCACACCGCACCTGTTCCCGCTGTTCCTGGCAAGCCTGAAGTATCCCTGTTCTCCCCAGGCAGCTCCCCAGGAGTTCTTGATGATCCAGAAGTCCTGTCCATTTTCAGTTCCATATCCAACAGCCAGAACCGCATGGTTCAGCTGGGTGGACGAGCAGCTTGGATCGTTGTAGATGCCACCACTGAATTTAAATAATTAATATTAGATACGTATGATACATGCTGTACGGTGCAATTATGAACATACGTGTAGCTAGAAAGAGTTGGTCGGCTAGCATCAATGGCCACGGCAATTGGACCCACACCCTGCACTGCCTGAGCCAGAGACACTTCATCAGCCTGAACCTGACCGAAGTTTGATACCGTTGCTCCAACATTGCTTTCATCGAAGCGGCAAGGGAGACCCTGTAACGGATAATTAATTAGTTTTGCCAACATAATTTTTGAACAAAACGTACATCAGTTCCTTGGTATGGATAGGTCGCTTCGGTGTCGATTCCTCCGTTCTGGATGATGTAAATGTAACCATTGATTGGATGGCCACCTTGGCATCCGTGGTTTGTAGTGTCGCAATCAACCAGGTTTTGTTCGCTGAAATTAAAATATGCTAATTAAACATCTCCATTGTTTCAGTGATTCCGGAGCATACCTGAGAGATGTGAGGACATTATTCTTCAAGAAGTGCTGTCCCTCCACAGCACCAGTGGTGGCAAAAGACCAGCAGGAGCCACACTGTCCCTGGTTCTTCACTCCAGTCACAGCACCGACAGTCCTCCAGTCAACCTGTTTAATTAGTGTTGTATAAGTATGTGCACAAATGTACAGTAGCAATTAAGCATACCGCTGCTGACATCTCGTTGACTGGGATTGTCGGCTTGTACTGTTGTCCAATGCGACGTGGCAGCGGTTTGTACCCAGTCAAAGTCGCTCTGAATTCAGCATCGGTCTGATGTTATCAAGTACATGGTTTAGAATTTATTGCCCTGTTCATATGTTAATTAGCTTACCATATCAGCGAACTGTGTTTCTCCGAGAGTGTAGGTGTGCTTTCCCTGAGCTGCTTCCAAGTTGTGTTTTGCATGGAAAGCCAGCTTCTCCTCCCAGATCAGCCTCCTGATCTCCTCATCCTTGATGTTGTCATACTTCTTCTCAAACTTGATCTGAAGTTTGCAAAGTAATTATTATAAGATGGATACAGACCAAACAATTATTAGAAACTGTACCTTGAATGTCTCCCATCTGTCATCAAGGATTGGTTCTCCTACATGAAGATGTCTTGCGGACACAGCCGCAACCAGGAAAAGAGCGCAGATAATGAGACGCATCTTTTGATTAGCAGCAACTTCTGCTGTAACACTATAGAGTGGTTCGGGGCTTTATATACCATTGTTATCATGTTGGAGCTTCAAGTTGTTTTGCGGTATCGACAATCTTCAAGTGTAATATTATCTTGGAAAATATTGTCTAAATATGGGACATACCTTGTCTTATCCGTGTGACCGTTTGACATTAAGGTGACACAATATCTTATGTAAGGAAAAACAATAAGACATTTTATTTGCTTACAGATTTCATAATGGGGTAGGTCAGTTCTATTGACATAATATATCAGATTACATTGCAAAGAATATTGTGGACTTTGCTAAAATAATCAAGTCATGCCTTTATTTGTTCAAGACGCTGTTGCATAGTTTATTATTTTCAGTTCAATCAAGAATGCATGTTAATTTTTTAAAGAAATCAAGGACAGTTCCTCTTTAAAAAAAAAAACATATTACGAGCCAGGTACTTCATAATGTAGATCAGATGCACTCAAATTGATATCAACTATCAAGTCTTGAAACCTTGATGAGAACTACTAAAAGATTGCGTAACTTCAATCTTAAAAATATAGTATTTACTAAGAAAAGCTGAGTAGGCAAAAAAAAATTATCAACTGTGACTTTCATGAGGAAAAATTGTCCTGTGATTTAGAAATCTGTTCATGGCGCTGTGCACTAACTAAAAAATTAGTTGTCATGCTACGACAGCTGACGATGCCTCCCACAGTTTGCATAATTATGATATTATGCTATAATGTAATTCCAACAATTTATGTTTGTGGAGAATATCAGAAAAATTCACATTATTACAGACATTGAAAGATGTGTTTATGAACTCTGGAAGTTTGAAATGTAAAATCTGAATAATTAATACTGTAGTCACCAATAAATATGTGACCTGCTTTTTTGACATTACTTTAAATAGAACAATAAATCATCTGTGAATACTTAAACAGCGATCAATTTTTGTTTCATAGCAGCCCTATCCATTTTTCTGTGTGTCATGCACCGTTTGGAGTCGATAGAGAAGATCAGGTTCGTGTCAAGCTCTCATTGTCAGGTGTATAAATCAATGCGATGGGCATCCATTTTTGAAACAAGGCTTATTGAGTATAGTATACGAAAAATGAAAGCATTTTTGGAGGTACAGCAACAAACGTATAATTTTATTGTCGTTATTAAGTTACAAATGAGTTAAACAATGTCGAAAAAAGAGGCTCCTTGCTCAACACCGCACATGTTCTTTCCTCTTGCGACCCTCATAAATCCTTCTTCTCCCCAGTCAGTTCCCCAGGAGTTCTTCAGAATCCAATAATCTCTACCACCATCGGTTCCGTAGCCAATGGCAGTGATGGCATGGTCAGGTGCTGGTCCGCAAGTGAAGTCATCCAAAATTCCGCGTCTGCAAGTGTAAGACAGTGTCTCTCAGTAATTGCTTCAATTTGGGACAATTTAATGGGACTTACGCGTAGAGCTGGAAGGCTCGTGATGCAGACATTATGCCAAAAGTGATTGGTCCGTTTGTACCAATCTCGACCCTCATGGCCTCTGGGTCAGGACCTACAGCATTGTAGTTTTGAACCCTGACAACTACTCTGCTGGGATCAAAAGTGCACGGATGTTGCTGGAGGTTAAAAAAGGAAATTTTTAAAATAACTGATCAAACTGCTGTGTTACAATTCGCCAAAGAATATATACGTACAACGCCGTCTGCGTATGGGTATGAATCTTCGGATTCGAGTCCGTTTTGCACAATATATTTGTAAGCTCTGTCGATGTACGATGGATCACAGCCATTATTGTCAGCATCACAGTCAACTAGTTGCTGCTCGCTGAAATAATTAGTACTGAATTACCTTGGCCAAATTGCATGACAACAAAATTGCATGATGATTAGAGATTTCTTTTCATAAATATTGAGCCATGAATAATTCAGACCGAACTTTACCTAAGTTTGTAGGCGTTTTTAGTTTTAATGGCATATCGACTCTCGGTGACTGCAACACTTGAGAAGGCCCAGCAGTCATTGCACTTTTGTAATTGAGGAGTGGCCACCACACCGTAATTTCTCCAGTCGATCTGCAATATTTATTACACAATTATTTGCACGCAAAGTTTCGCCAGATTGATCGTGCAACTTACACTATCAGGGACTGCCCTTCTTGACCTTCGTGGTGTCGTGTCCGATGGTTTGGGAGTCTCAGATGGCAACAAGCACCGAGTTGCTTTGCGATACTCTTCATTAGTCTGCAAAATAATACATGTCATGAATATCCTGAATTTATGTACGGTTCAGAATCGTACCATGTCTGTGAAGGGGCCTTCTCCGAGTGTGAAGGAGTGTTTCCCCTGGGCTGCTTCCAAGTTGTGCTTGTTGATGTAGGCCATGTTGTCCTCGTAGATCAAACGACGCTTAAGTTCCTCGGCAATAGTCGAGTAATTCTTGTCCAGCTTGATCTACGAACATTGAGTAGATGTGGATAAGTTTGGCCGAAACTCCTTTTAACAAAACAAACCTTGTATGTCTCCCATTGATAATCTTGCACTCGGTGTCTGATGTTGATGAGAGAAGCAAAATCTAAGGCAAGGAGAGAAAAAAAATCACATCGGACACTCTTTCCAAGGTAATAATTTAAGATATCTTCGATTTAAATATCAGTCATGTCAGTTACCACAGTAAGCAATGACATGTTTTCTTACCAGAATGTGTCCAGCAGACATTTGCTTTGGTCATAATATCCGTCAACGATGTGGTGATTCTGTCCACTTCATGGCTAGAATGAATATTGCACATGTTCAATTAAACCACCTTCTTAATAATTTCGAATTGCCCGAACACACATCGCTTCATAATCGGACATGTCTGGAAAGGATGAGTATGATGTCATCACGATTATTTTACCCTTGACTATTGGTCGCAATAAAAGCAGTTGGGTTGACACGGGGTTGCTCACTTACCTCATTTCGTCTTCTAATGATTTCATTCCTCCATTTAAGGATGTCATATCCTCTTTTAAGGATGTCGTATCCTCTCTTAATGATACCTTTCCCTCTCGTAATGAAGTGATTTCCTCATCTAATAATTTCACTTCATCCTTGATTTCTCTCACTTCTCGTGCTGCATGATGAAAAAAAGGAAGAACATATTCAAAGGACTTGAAAACAAGACTTGACAATTATTATTACCTGTTCGAGCAAATCCATCCACCACAGCTCTCATCAAATATTGTATGGCCAGTTCCAGTCTGTCTTCCTCACTGGGTTCCTTTGTGTCAACAGCACTGGGAATATTTTCGACTGCAATATCTTTCAGGGCCAGGGAATGATTGACCCCTGACATGAACAGAAGGGTGGCCAACAAATAGAAACCAAAACTGCTGATGTGGGCCATCATCTCGGAGGATGCTGCACTTGACTCAATCAGACGACTCCTTTCTCCTCAATACCATCTATAGGGCGTACAGTACTGCATAAATAGTGGTGACATTGATGGTGACCACCGATAAAACGTTTGTGGGCAAAGGGCGAGACTTACGTATCAGGAGAGATGTTCGTGGCTTGATCCCTTCCCACAAATTTCATCGGAATATTTCAAGGAATAAGGAAGAGATATAAAGTTGGAAATTCCAGTTATAACTCCATGTCACCATAGAATGATTTCCTGATGGTGCAACATTCATGTCCTGACTCTCTATGGGCAGTGTGCGGAAGGACAAAAGACGGGCATTTCTTCCCTGAAGTCACCTGAAGCAGAACGTCCATCCCGTGTGCTCTGGTTAGAAAAAAAAAATGTTAAAGGCGTCACATTGTCATTTTCGTTTATTTTAATTTAATACAGGCTATGCATTCTTTTGAGGCGATCCAGGGATATGGAATACAAACAGGAAAAATTTGTAGTGCATAACATGTATTTTTATTTGACAAAGTTTGAATCAACACATTTTTCAATGAACAATCTCTGTTGCTGTTTCCAACTCCTCAAACATTTGCGAAGACTGCTCCATGCGACTCGACTCCGCACACATTTTGTCCCAATCCCAACCTGATGTATCCAGACTCTCCCCAGCCTTCTCCCCAGGAGTTCTTCAGAATCCAATAGGACTCGCCTCCTTGGTTGACATAACCAACAGCCGTCACCACATGGTCAGTGTCTGGAGAGCAGGCCGTGTTGTCCATAATTCCTCCACTGCACGAGAAAAACAATTATTTTGCAAAAATTGCGCAAAGTAATTGAGCAACTTTGTCATATTTTCAGAATTTCACATTGCCTATGTGTAATGTATGAGAGAGGAAAGTTTCTTCTGGATTTAAATTTTTGTTGAAGTTATGTTAAAATTTTGTGGACTAACTTGTAATCTCTCCAGTATGGCGACTCGCTGTCTACAAAAACTGCGACTGGTCCTCTGTTGGCCAGCTCGTCCATCATACCGTCCAATCCTTGCACATCACCACGGTTGCTTATTCTGGCCACAACCTGGCCTGCATCATAGTTGCAATTGCCAGCCTGCCATCCAAGATTAAATTACAATTACATCTTAAATATGAAGAAAATCATAATTATGTCAACTTACAACTGCTTGATATGGATAGGTTGAGTCAGATTCCAGTCCATTAGAAGCGATGTAATCCACAGCATAATCCGGATATCCTGGATCACAACCGTGGTTGTTGGTGTCGCAATCAATTATCTGTTGCTCGCTGTAATTATTAAGATAATGCTAATTAGTAAATAACCAGGCCCCCCACCACAGTTTTTATGAATTATTTTTTAATTTTAGAAAACCACATTGGTACTCCTATATATAGATGCCGTGCAATTGCTCATTGCTCAGTTTAATCTTTTTATATATCAAAGGCAAAGTTTTGTCGGTATGTCCCATTTCATATGGAACGGATATGGAACATGTACCATGGCAACGGGTGTTCATGGTAACATCCACTCAATATATCCATGGCGACAATGATTATCTTCTTACACATATAAAAGGGATAGTTTGGTTGTTTGTTTGTCCATGGCAACAATAATTGCTTTCAACACTGCAGTGCCATGAAGCCAGCAGTGGTTTTATTTGTTGTTGATTATACCATGGAAACAGGCCGTGCTAGTGCATGCATATATTAAAGAATTTATTAATTTTTTTTAGATTAAAATTTGCGTAGTAAATTAAGAAGAGGCTAACCTTAGTGAATAAAGATTTCCAGTAGCCATTGCAGTGCGACTCTCTGTGGTTCCGACAGAACCGAAAGCCCAGCAGTCGTTGCACTGTCCTTGGTTCTTAACACCGGTCACCACACCCTGCTGCCTCCAGTCGACCTTATTAGAATAAAAATAAAATATTGTGAGGTCACAACGACAACGACGCTCGTGTGAACCTTACCTGTCCTGGAAGATCCTTGACGTTGACCTGTTTCTTTGGAGTAGTGTTACTAGGCTTTGAAGGCAATCGGAGGCACTGCACTCGAGCCTTGTATTCTTCTAAGGTCTGAAATCGACAATAGAGGTCAGAAGAAGAAAATAATGTACACGGTTCAAAGTTCAAATCGATTGCTGACCAGGTCAGTGAACGGGCCTTGTCCCAGAGTAAATGTTGATTCTCCTCTGGCTTCCTTCAGGTTGTGCTTTGAGATGAAATGAAGGTTTTCCTCCCAGATCATCCTTCGCTTCATTTCCTCTCCCAGACTTCCATACTTCTTGTTGTACTTGATCTGAAACAATAACACAGTAGAATATTAATTCCGATCATGGGGATTACTCCCGACTCATTCGAATAGCTGCATAAAATTTACTGATAATTGTACACATTTTCGTATACGAAAATGTGTACAATTATCAGTAATAATCGCATAAACATTCCGGATAATCGCATAAAATATCCGGATAATTGCATAACAATTTGGATAATTAGGCCTACTTTGAATTTTCGGATAAATGCATGAAATTTTCGGATAATTACAAAAAGTTTTCGGATAGTTGAATAAACGTTTCGGATAATCGGATAAACTTTTCAGATATTGCATAAACTTTTCGGATAATCGCAGAAAAATCTCCGGATAATTGCATAACATATTGGATAATTGGTTCTTTCTCATGTGTTTTATTAGTTCATATGTTGGGTTAGCTTGCATCTCCCTTCATCGCTGACTACCCCTCATAGGGAAATGTCGTGATGTTGTTGTTGTTGTTGTTGTTGTTGTATATTGGATAATTAGGCCTACTTTGAATTTTCGGATAAATGCATGAAATTTTCGAATAATTACATCAAGTTTTCGGATAGTTGAATAAACGTTTCGGATAATCGGATAAACTTTGCAGATATTTGCATAAACTTTTCGGATAATCGCATAAAAATCTCCGGATAATTGCATAACATTTCGAATAATTAGGCCTACTTTGGATTTTCGGATAAGCGCATGAAATTTTCGGATAGTTGCATAAACGCTTCGGATAATCGCATAAATTTTTCGGATAATAGTAAAATTTCCGGATAATGGCGTTAACTTTCCTGATAATCGCATAAACTTTCTGGCGTATATACGATGCAAATGGTTAGAAAATTTTGAATTAATTTATGAAGAGTGTTTGAACCTACCTTATACAACTCCCATGAGTCGTCCAGGACACGGTGTCCGACGTTGACGTTGGCGAAGGCCACGGATGTGACAGTGGCCACCAAAAGTGACAGAAGGAGCAGTCGCATGTTTCACCTTTTGTTTTGCGTTACCTTCGGGACTCTTCTGATGCGTGAATAGCGCGATTGATTTCTTTTTTATACTGATGGATCCTCTTATCTTTTTTTGGAAAACAGATTTGGGTTGAGGGTAAAAGCTCAACCTTTTTGTTTATATAACGCGATACACACCTGCCAAATTGGGGAGGACATATCGTCCAGGTGAAGGTCGTTTTATATCTGCTGGTTTTGAGTGGATGATTATATATTGGGCAGGAAAAATATGCGAAAAAAATATGGCGAGAAGTCATTTAAACGCCACTGATTTTAGTCGATTCCTTGCTCATTTACTATCGGAAATCACATGATTTGATATTGTCCTTATTTAGTGCCTAATAGTTTAAAAATTGATATGTCATGACTATCATAAATTTCACTCATGGACACTGATATAGAAATGTCCTACTTGACTTTTTTCTCCTTCTGATAACTTTCGGGGTTACATCAACTCTCAATGATGAGTGTTTACTGAAATGAAAGGTGGACTATGCCCAAATATTGTTTTCTGCAAGTTGTCGTCACGGTTTGCTGGAGGCCAAACGATGATAACTACAATAATGAATTGTAGAGCACCACCTGATCAAAATGGGGCAAATGCCAGTTTTTAAAATACTATCACGATATTAAATATTTTGTATATTTTATTCACAAGTATTGTACAGAATTCAGCGGTCTACTAAAGTGCAATACAATATTCGCAAAAGTGCGGCGACATGTTGATTAACATTTAAGTCATGTAAGCTCTACTAAAGATGACTATATGCTGTCCAAGAGTCCTGATAACGTGTCACACAGCAATCATGAATCAGTAGTGATGAAAAATATAGCAATAGAAAATAGTGTAAAATTGACATACCCTGTAATGTCCAATACCCTGTCCATTCAGACTGCGATATTTGCGATATCGTATTGCATAGATTAATATCATCATTAATTTATTCCTTATTAAATTAATTCAACCGTGCAATATATTGGTGAATATTTTCACGAATAATTACTACGCTTAGGGCTACACTTACTAACATCTTTAATAATTCTAAAATTTTGTCTTAATTTATTTTGACTTCTTGATTTGTATCGTGCAGTTTAAATGCTGTGTTTTCATGGCCAATTATTAAATGCAAGAAATTCCACCAAAAATTTTTTAAACATTTTCTACGGAAGGCGAGGAAATGCGATATGACGTTCAATCCCACACATGTTCTTCTTCCTGACAATCTTCATGTAGCCTTGCTCTCCATGTCCTTCTCCCCAAGAGTTCTTCACAATCCAATATTCCTTTCCTTTCCTCGTGCTTCCGTAACCAACAATCAGCACGAAATGGTTCACCTTCGGCTTGCATTTGGGGTCATCCACGACACCTGATCTGCAATTTTGTCCTCAAGGTTGTTAGCCATAAAAGTTATCCAAAAAAAAGTGTACCTGTAATTTTTGATGTGTCGTGATCGAGAATTGATGGCTGCTGAAACTGGTCCGTTCAATGCAATTTCTTTCATCATTGCCAGTGGTTTTTTGGGTGGAATTAGTTTGAACCCTGTGATTTGAACCACCACTTGTTCTCTGTCGTATTGGCATGCTTCTTGCTGAATAATAATTGCACAATCAGTATATTGTTTAAAAAAAAAATCATGAGATGACTTACTTCAGCTATGTACGGATATGTTTCGTTCGGCTGAAGTCCGTTTCTAAAGATATACTGGTATGCATATTTGATGTTGCCAGGTCCACATCCGTTATTTTTACTGTCGCAATCCAAAATCTGCTGTTCACTGTAAAATATGTATTCATTTATTCAACGAAATCTGCAATAATTTATTTGCACACTAACAGAACAATAATTTCTTCTGATTTGTTTACCTCAACTCATAGAGAATTCCTGTCTTAATTGCATGGCGACTCTCAACTGCTCCGACCGTTGCAAAAGACCAGCAACAACCACAAGGACCTTGATATTTGGCAGGGGTCAAAACACCTTGATCTCTCCAATCAACCTGAAAAAATGAACATTTAGTCGCATGTGCGATGAACAATACATTATCGTAAACTCACCCTATCAGGCAGATTCTTTTTTGATTTTCCAGACCTAGGGATTCGATAGTTGTCGTGTACAGGTATGTCAATATGGTCTTCAGGTTCGACGCAGCATCCTTGAGACTCAAACTCTTCGTCTGTCTGTATATTGTGTAATATTACATACTGTACCTGTTGTGTTCATACTAGTCTTACCATGTCTGTAAATGGACCGTCTCCTTGTGTTGACGAATATTCTCCTTTGGAAGCTTCATCGTTGTATTCCTCAATGAGATGCATGTTGTCTTCCCATATCTTACGTCGCTTCATTTCTTCGCTCAAACTCTCGTAAAACTTCTCGTATTTCATCTTCAGTAATATGATGGAGACCAAATTTAGTAAATGTAACAATAATGTTGGCACTATATGATTACCTTGTAATTTTCCCAATCTTGATCTGTTAGCACGTGTATGGCAGTGGATAACTCTCCAAAAATGGCCAGTATGAACGGCAGTGTTGAGCAGGTCATGGTTTGTCTCTTGCTGAAGAAAAAAAAATCTGCACGCGAAATTGACATAAATTAGGCAAAGTGTGTGCGTGCTTATCATAAAAAAGATTTTAATCAATTCTATTAAGCTACTCATGGTGACAACTGTTTATGTCTCATACTCACGGATATAATAATGTACAATAATTATACTAATGCAATTTTATCATTGATTTTATCTTAGGAAACAATTTGCTATGTTACGGTCAATTATGAAATTACATGTTGACAAACTTTGGTCGGATTTGAAATGTGCAAATATTTTTTCTAATATTTTTACACAATCGGAATATTACTTACTTGGCTTGTGCTCACCCTTTCGATGAGTCTTCGAATGAGAGACTATAAGGGACGATAGGCTTCACGATCAATTTTTTTTGTTGCATAGCAGCCTTGTCCATTTTTCTGTTTGTCATGCACCGTTTGGAGTCAATAGAGAAAGATCAGGGTCGTGTCAAGCTCTCATTGCCAGGTGTATAAATCAATGATGGGCATGCATTTGAAGTACGGTATGCTTATTGTATAAGTAGTACGAAAAATGAAAGCATTTTTGGAGGTACAGTAACAAACGTATCATTTTTTTATTGTAAAGTTACAAAAATGAGTTAAGCAATGTCGTAAAAAGCGGCTCCTTGCTCAACACCGCACATGTTCTTTCCTCTTGCGATCCTCATGAATCCTTGTTCTCCCCAGTCAGTTCCCCAGGAGTTCTTCAGAATCCAATAATCTTCACCATTATCACTTCCATAGCCAATGGCAGTGATGGCATGATCAGTTGCTGTTCCGCAAGTGCTGTCATCCAAAATTCCGCCACTGAAAGTAAGGTCTCAGTAATTGCTTTTTAATTTGCGACAATTGAATGGGACTTACTCGTAGTGCTGGAAGGCTGCTGCTGCAGACATTATGCCAAAAGTGACTGGGCCGTTTGTACCAATCTCGACCCTCATGGCCTCTGGGTCAGGACCAACATAATTGTAGTCTCCTACGTTGGCAATAACTTTGCTGCTGTCAAATGTGCAAGTATTTTGCTGAAGGTGGATACAGAAAATTTTTAAAATATATTATGTAATTGCGGTATGACTGCTAAAAAAATGTACTTACAACTCCTTGTCCATATGGGTATGAATCTTCGGATTCGAGTCCGCTTTGCACAATATAGTTGTAAGCTCGGTTGATGTACGATGGATCACAGCCATTATTGTCAGCATCACAGTCAACTAGTTGCTGCTCGCTGAAATAATTAGTAATTACTTAGGCCAAATTGCACGACAACATAATTGCAATATTGATTAGAGATTTCTTTTCGAATGAATTCAGACCGACTCTTACCTAAGTTTGTAGAGGTACTGAGATTTAATGGCATATCGACTCTCGGTGACTGCAACACTTGAGAAGGCCCAGCAGTCATTGCACTTTTGTAATTGAGGAGGGTTAACCACACCATGATCTCTCCAGTCAATCTGAAATAATTATGTGTATATCTTACAATTACACAATTCTTTAAATAAAACGTTTCATCAATTGGAGTGCACCTACGCTGTCAGGGACTGCCTTTGTGGACTTTCGTGGTGTCGTGTGCGATGGTTTTGGAATCTCAGATGGCAACAAGCACCGAGTTGCTTTGCGATACTCTTCATTAGTCTGTAAAATAATAATGTCATGAATTTTCTGAATTTATGTATGGTTCAGAAATCAGAATCGTACCATGTCTGTGAAGGGGCCTTCTCCGAGAGTGAAGGAGTGTTTCCCCTGGGCTGCTTCCAAGTTGTGCTTGTTGATGTAGGCCATGTTGTCCTCGTAGATCAAACGACGCTTAAGTTCCTCAGCAACAGTCGAGTACTTCTTGTCCAGCTTGGTCTGCGAACATTGAAAAGTTAAGTTCGGCCAAAACTCCTTTTAACAAGACAAACCTTGTATGTCTCCCATTTGTCATCGTACACGCGGTGTCCGATGTTGAGAGAAGCAAAATCTAAGGCCGTTGCGGCCACCACCAAAGCGGACAATATAAGCAGACGCATCTTTATAGCAACAGGTACTATCACTGTACTGCACTTATTTTCTCTATATAATTATATATATACTGTGATAGTGCCCTTGAATATTATCTGCAGATAATCACCCTTTATGTAATTATCTTTGTAACCTAGAAGATCCTTCACAACACCACCTTACAGTGCAAGAGTCAAGTGCGGTGTAAGGAGACTTCCTTTTATCATAAGTACGAAATGATTGTGGCTTTTTTTTAAAAATGTGACAGAGGTTCTCAAATACTTAAGATGTGTTTGTACAAAATACAATCAACATTGTAACACCTGAAAATATGGGCTTAATTATTTTTATTGAAAAGTCGCTTTAATTCACAAATGACCTTAACTAAGACCCACAGTAAAAATTTCTGCCAAATTGCAAATAAAAAAATACATCAACGTACTTTCTAATTTTCTGCCAAAATTGACAAATGGTAGGAATAAGACTGTGCATAAGAAAGTACTATTTCTGACACTCGTGAAATCGTATGCTTTGTAATTGAAACGATTATTATGGATAAAAAAAAACAGCATTTACTGTTGAGTTAGTTGTTTTAAAAATGACAAGTACGGTGTTGCCTTTTATACCGTACTTGCAGAATTGATTTACATTCAATGCTTGAATTTTAATCACTGACAGAGGTAAAGCAAAAAAAAAAACATACACAGTGGAATAGGTTTAGATCATTTTATTGCCAGTATTATTGTGCAAGGAAATGAGTTAGGCAATGTCGAAGAAAGCGGCCACTTGTTCAACGCCGCACATGTTCTTTCCCCTTACGATCCTCATGAATCCCTGTTCTCCCCAGTCAGTTCCCCAGGAGTTCTTCAGGATCCAATAATCTTCACCGCCATCAGATCCGTAGCCGATGGCAGTAATGGCATGATCAGTTGCTGTTCCGCAAGTGCTATCATCCAGAATTCCACCCCTGCAAAGCGTTCAATAAGCCATGTCAAAATACATACACAAGCAAAAAAAAAAATTGTGGCAGACAGTTCAATTGAACACCATTAATGTTCTTACGTGTAGTGCTGGAAGGCAGCGGCTGCTGACATTATGGTGAAAGTGACTGGACCGTTTGTACCAATCTCAGTCCTCATGGACTCGACATCAGGACCAACAGCGTTGTAGCTTGAAACCCTTGCAACCACTTTGCTGCCATCGAAAGTGCAGGTATTTTGCTGGAGGTTGAAAGGGATTTAAAAAAATAAATAAACAATTCCAAACTGCTTCGCCATAAAAATATACGTACAACGCCTTGTGCATATGGGTACGAATCTTCAGTTTCGAGTCCAGTTTGCACAATGTAGTTGTAAGCTCTGTCGATGTACGATGGATTACAGCCGTTATTGTCGGCATCACAGTCAACCAGTTGCTGCTCGCTGAAATAATTAGTTTAAGAAAATGCACATAAAATATGTAACCTTTTGCATTAAAAATTTTCCAAATGCGTGTTGATGCAATATATTTGAATTCTGGAAGAACTGACCTAAGCTTGTAGAGAACCTTGTTCTTGATGGCATATCGACTCTCTGTGACTGCAACACTTGAGAAGGACCAGCAGTCATCGCACTTTTGGAATTGGGGAGGGTTCACCACACCATAATCTCTCCAGTCAATCTGCAATTTTATAGCTCCAATTACAACAATTCATACTTCGGACAAATTGCACTTACGCTGTCAGGGACTGCCTTTGTGGACTTTCGTGGTGTCGTGTGCGACGATGGTCTTGGCATCTTGGATGGCAGCAAGCACCGAGTTGCTGTGCGGAACTCTTCATTAGTCTGTAAATAATACGTGTCGTGTAAATTCTGAAGTTTCAATTGGTTCAGAATCATACCATGTCTGTGAAGGGACCTTCTCCGAGGACGAACTTGTGTTTTCCCTGGGCTTCCTCCAAGTTGTGCTTGTTGATGTAGGCCAGGTTGTCCTCGTAGATCAAACGACGCTTAAGTTCCTCGGGAACAGTCGAGTACTTCTTGTCCAGCTTGATCTGCGAATTTCGAAATGTTATGTTTGGCCAAAACTTCTTTTAACAAGACAAACCTTGTATGTCTCCCATTGGTCATCGTACACTCGGTGTCCGATGTTGAGAGAAGCAAAATCTAAGGCCGTTGCGGCCACCACCAAAGCGGACAATATAAGCAGACGCATCGTTCTAGCAACCAGTACGGTACTGCACCTATTAGCTCTGCATGTTATATACTATTGTGGGTAGTACTTAAATGTTATCTAGAGATAATCGTGCTTTATGTAATCATCCTTCTGACTTTATGAGCTTCGTGAGAGCAGCACCTGCGAGGGCAAGAGTCAAGTGGTTTCAGGACACTTCCATTATCGAATCAGTGTAAAGTGAAGTGGTTACAAATACTGATAATATTATATAAAAAAGGGGGTCACTATATAAATAATGGAGGTCAGTACTTGTTCCAGATTTATTGAGATACGAACCACTTCAAGTTCCGCCGCGTATAATTTTAGCAGTGTTTTCTACCAAGCGTTGCTGAAGGCTGCTTGTGTTGCTATACCGCAAATGTTTCTGTTACGTTCAATCTTCATGTAGCCTCTGTCGCCCCAGTATGTTCCCCAACTGTTCTTGATCAGCCAAAAGTCCCTTCCGCCCTCGACTCCATAACCAACTATGGTCACAGCATGATTCGTATCAGTCGGGCACCTCCTGTTGTCGTACACGCCACTTCTGAAAAAACAGAGGCACAGACATTTATGATAATGACTCATTTAATTGCATATTAATTAGTCACCTGTAATGCTGGAATGAAGAAGTTCCCGCGTGTATGCTGACAGCAACAGGTCCATAGTTTCCGACCTCTAACCGCATCTCTTCTTCATTCCCTTGGATCCATCTGACGTTAGAGACTCGAGCCACTACCTTAGACCGCCGATACTGGCAGGCTTGTTGCTGTAAATAATTAAGGATTAAAACAGACTTAGCGGCTGCTGTACAATTAATACAAACCGCATTAGCGTAAAGATAGCTGTTCCAGTTCATCGCACCGTAGCGCTCCAAATATTGCAAAGCTTTATATGGATATCCTCCGTGGCATCCGTAGTCGCCTGCGTCGCAGTCGACTATCTGCTGGGGACTGGAAATCACATACATGTATTTTTCTGTGCATAATGAAGTGTTAATGAGTACCTAAGATCTTGCGGATATCGCCTAGTGCGTATTGCTTGGCGACTTTCAACGGTCGCGGTTGTGGCAAACGCCCAGCATGATCCGCATGACTCTTGGTTTTTAACCCTGGTCACAACACCAAACCGCCTCCAGTCAATCTGTAATTACATGTTAATTAGCATAATAATAATTCATGCAAACAGATACATACGCTTAATGGAGCTTCGGTGTTATAGCTAGTTGCAGATTCAGTCAGGTTGAATCGATGAACGCAACTGATCTTGACCTGAAATTCTTCGTTGGTCTGCCAATAAGGAGTGGTAATGAGACATGTTAAGATGAGATGGTTTCAATACTGACCAGGTCAGTGAATGGCCCTTGACCTAATGTGTACGAGTGCTGTCCACGGGTGGCTTCCAGGTTGTGCTTGTTGATCAAAGCCATGTTGTCCTCCCAGATCAAACGACGCTTCCTTTCTTCCGCCAGAGTCTCGTACATCTTCTCATACTCGATCTGACAGATCAATTAATAAACGTACAGTAGTTTTAAAAAAATTTCGAAGTGTGATTTACCTTGTATTTGAGCCAGTCAATGTCGGAGTTTGCCGATGTTACTTTTGCTTCAGACAAGCCGACAAACAGAACCAAGACTAATATTCGCATGTTGGCTCGTTGCTTCTACAGCTACGGAGATGGCATCGCCTTTATAGTCTTTATCCGCACAGTAAAAATAAGCCTAATCTTCTGCACATACTGGCCGCAATTTCAGAGCGATTATAATAAGCGATAGTGTACGTACACTTCTCATGCAAGAAAATAGGGCAGATAAGACCGTTTTCATAAGGACGTTTACAAGCTTTTTTAAACAATTACTTTGTGATTATAATAATTATTTGCTTGTAACATTACTTCGTGCGATTCACATTTTAATGACAGCTTCTCTATTTGCAGATTGGAGCGAAGGTGACTGAAAACTCAGCAGTTGGTGAGTACATTAACCAAGTGTCCTCATTGGTGGAATTACTCGGCCGAAGGCTGATCAATATTGAATTTTCACTGCTCAGTTTGCCTTCCACCGTAAGCGGTTAAGTTGTAGGGATTACGTACTAGTGGAGCAATATTATTGTAGACATTTTCATATATGAATTTCCTCTAGTCCGTAATAATATTTCTCCGATAAGTACGTTCTGAATAATATGCACAAATCAGAAATTCATGATCATGATAATTTTTTCAATGAAACAAAGCGTTCACAAAAAATGTCTTGGGGTGCTAAAAAAAAAAGTCCGCTGCTTTCGGCCGGTTGTTCAACGTCGCATAAAACGTCGGAGCGGACTTGAGCACACTTTGCGGTGGCCTTTTCGACGCATCGTATGGAATGGATGGACTGTTGCGAATGGAGCTCGGGTAATCACGATGTTCTGCGGAAAAGAGACAGATTGATTAAATCGTGGCGATGTTCACGTAGATTGCGATTACTCACCATGAGACGTGTTTTTGTGGAGCACAAAGTTGACCTTCTTCATTCTGGCCGGCGCAGAATGTCGTAGTTTCTTCTCCAGCTCAGACTGGAATGTCACACGGATCATAACAAGTGTTTGGACCACTCAAAAATGATACGGCTCTTACCTTCACAGCTTTTGAAACTTGCGGAGTGCTTTCCGCCCACTTCTTCTTCCGAGGTTTGATCACAATCTCGGTTTCAGTTCCGTTAGCTTCCGAATGACTCTTGGCTTTCCGGAAAAACTGTGCGGATGGCGACTCTGCTTTGCTGAAGCGTGCAAATTCGTCTTGTTTCGGTGAGCTTGGCTTGCTTTTCTTCGCCGAATTGTTAAGAAGATTCATCTGAGGGTGTTGCTTTGGGGTGCCATTCGTCATATCCTCGACGATAAACCCATTTTGCATTGTGGTAACAGTCTCAGTCGTGGGTCCTGCACACGAGTCTTCAACAACAAATCCATTCGCAGTCATCGTCGCCGCAGGATGAGCTTCAACATCGTCAACAACAAATCCGTTATCAGTCTTCTTCGCCGCAGAATGAGCTTCAATATCGTCAACAACGAACCCATTCTGAACGTGCTTCCTTTTCTTCTTCAGTCCAGCGTCTTGCACCAATTTCTTCTTCTTCGGTTCAGCCTCTTTCCCCAACTTCCTCTTCTTCGGTCCAGCATCCAACTTCGGCTTCTTCGGCTGGACTGGTTCTTCCACATCCTTTACCTGGAAGCTGCTCTTCTTCCGCGCTTTCATTCTCCTCTTCCTCCGCTGCTTCTTCCCCAGCTTCTTTCCAGCCTTAAACGCTTCCTTTTCCTGCCTCTCACGCTCTAGTATTTCCTCCTCGCTTGGCATTATCCCTTCCTTTTCCTGGGCCAACGTCTTCTTCCACTCCACCTCGAAATTCACTCCGCGCTCTATGGCCTTGTCGTACATTTGTCTCGTACTTCCTTTTGACGGAACGGCTGGGACTCGTACAGCCAGCGGATATATTCCGCCGGACAGGTCACGATATCTGATAACAGACAAATTGTTAGTTAGCAGGAAAATACAATGCGGCAGTTAACTTACTGTTGGATCAGACGGAACAACTGCTTTCGGTTTCTGGGAGCGACGTTGTCCACACGGTCCAACAGTCGGCTGGCCAGATCAGCATAATCAACCTGTAATCATTACAATGTCATTGCTGTGATGCGTTCAATTTATTTGAGAAGAGGCTCACCTCCAACTGGTCCAGCGTAACATCAACATTCCCTGCTCGTGGATCCAACGGCTCGTTCCCAACAATCAGCTCATCCTCGTCCTCCTCCGTGACCTTCTCCATGTCCGTTACCTTCCCTTTATGGCCATCTTCGAACTGTCCCTCGTAGTCGATGCCAGAATCGCTCTGGCGCATCAGATGCTTGAATATTCTCTCTTCGACATGATCTGTCAGTCGCGGATCCTGCCCTAGTGCAATTTGGGTCGCAAATGGTTCTACGAAGACCCAAATCTGCTGGTGGGTCAGGTCGCCACCTCCGACTTTGGCCAGCTCCTCCATGAAGACGTCGGCGAAGTGAAACTGCAGACCAAGAAGCGACGTGCCCTGCCTGGTCTCCCATGTTGGATTAATTATGGTCGTGGAGAACAGCGATGAAAGCTCCGAGCACAGTTCGGGCCGCCAGGATTCGTTGGAAGCGTACATAAAGCTTTGACGTACAAACCGCCGTACCAGCTGAAAATGAACTGCACGTTACAATCCGTTCAACGACACAACGGTCGCGCCTTACCATCATGAACTTTTCCAGTCTGAACCGGTCGATCCCGGTCCACTCCCGGCCCATCGTGAGGAAGAAGCACTTGATGAAACACAGCCCCTGCGAGTCGTGCCCTTTAAAACTGTGCACCAATCCCGAGATGGTTTCCGCCAACTCCTCCTGAATCAGCGGCTTATCCGACATCCACATGCAGTAAAACAGACCCTTCCACACGCGCAGCAGGTCCGTCTCCGTGAAGCCTGCAAACGGGCATGAAATGGGTACAAAACATGCAATAAATGGGCACAAAAATGGATTAAAAATGGATTAAATGTGGTACACAATGGGTATGAAATGGACGAACAAAACAAGTGGGTGAGTCCATGCAATGTACACACGATTGTTTTCGTTTTTGTGTTTTAATTAATTTGAATTTAATTATTAATTAGGGGGCAATTAATTATATCACCGTTTCCGTGGTTGGCCCTAGAGAGGAGCCATCTCCTGAGCTTCTTCAAGGCCCGGTCCCTCAGCCGCTGGTCGTTTCCGGCCAGCTTCTGGGCGAAGATCATCTCGGGGTCCATGGTCTTGTCTGTTTGTTTGTTTGTCCAGAGAGAGAGCCTATGATAGATCGTTCGGGGAAGGATCTATCCTAGAATCATTTAAATGAGGAAGATGCCATGTGCCCATCAAAAGAGTAGGGAGGAAGGAGGGAAGGGATGAGGGGAGAACGGGGCCTACTCCCTGTGGGCTGTTCGAAATGAAACCCTTCCATAGTTAGCTCCAGTTTCTTGTATTTATTTATAATAGCACATAATTGTGATAGAGTTTAGTAAGTTACATATTGATATGATGTACTGTTCGCTGAATTGTTAATGACAAACATTGTCGAACATCACCTACTGCCCGTGCGGTGTTGCCATATGGTGAGCAGTGTTGCCACAGTAATTTTCATGCCCGGTTTTTATTTGGTGCGAAATTAATTACCGTATTTGAAAAAGATGAAAATTATTTATTCGTTAACGTGGTGTATACTAGTTTTATTGCACAGAGGTAGTACATTACATAAACGTTACAGTTATCGCAATGCGCGGCATGTCAAAAATAAAATAGTGTGTCCAACCTGGTCCAACTATAGTAATACTACCGTACAGTAATACTCCATGTTGAGTACAGCACTCGCCACAACCCAGGTTAATTACAGAACCTTTAATTAAGTTCATGCCCATGTGTTGACACCAACACCCGTGTGGCGGGGTAAAAATGTAAAATAGCGAAATTGGGGAAATAGCTGAAAATGAGCCTCTTTTTTTTGGGGGGGGGGGGGGAGAGTTTTTTCTCAGTTACCTAATTAGTTAGTTTTTCAGGTGGTGAAAACCCAATAACAGGTGGCTACGGTGTAATTACAATCATAATAAAATAATAAGGGGCGTCATGATAATGAACTTCAACACTCGAAGTGGTGCACAGCAGTATGAACTTTAATGACGAGTTTATCATTACAGAAATAGCATGTAACGTCCATTTCTTTATTGGTTCAAATGACATTGGCTTTTTCATATAAACATTTTAATTGATAGCGTTGCAATAGGCTGACTGGGTGTTGACGCCACACCTGTTGACACCACGAGCAACCATGATGTAACCCTGTGCTCCCCAGGTTGCTCCCCAGGAGTTCTTGAGGAGCCAGTAGTCCTTTCCACCTTCGTTGCCATAACCCACAGCAGTTACAGCATGGTTGGGTGGAGTCGAGCAACTAGCATCGTCATACACTCCAGACCTGCATTATTGTAATTAGAATCATCTCAATAACAGCGAAATTATTCAGAAAAAAAGCTACGCTACAGCAACCAATAGCTGATAAGAGTAACTGCTTTAATAATTATTATAATTACTTAATTAATGTATTGGGTTCTTACTTGTAATGTTGGAAGGTGGAAGGTTCGGCGTTCAACACAACGGCGATGGGTCCATTGTTTCCGACCTCTTCCTTCATATGGTCTTCGTCTCCTTGGATGATTCCGATGTTGGAAATGTTGGCCACAACTTGGGAGGCCGAGTAGGCGCAGGTTTGTTGCTGGAAATTTATTACAATCGGAATTTATATCCGGTAGTGTCTGGCTCTATATTATATAGGCTGTTGGGTGTTTGACGGTTAGCAAAATCACTAACCACATAGGCGTATGGGTAACTGTTCCAGGTCTGTAAGCCATTTGGAGACACGTAGTATTTCATGGCCAAGTATGGTCATCCTCCTCCACAACCTTTGTTGATGGTGTCGCAATCAACAATCTGCTGAGGGCTGAAATGTGTCCGGTAAATATTAGCTTATTGATTAAAACCAAGCAAGTTATTAGTGACCAACCTGAGGTCATAAGGTCCTTGTTTTTGTTCGATGGCTTGACGGCTCTCGATGGTTGCGGCTGTTGCGAAGGCCCAGCATGACCCGCATTGTTCCTGGTTCTTAACGCTGCTCACAACACCACTGTCCCTCCAGTCAATCTGCAATGATACATGTAGCTTTATGCTGTGCACCATCAATCCGAATTGAGGTTATAAATTGACTTACGCTGTCTGGAGCCCGGACTTTGTAAGTCTGTACGGTACTGACGACGACCTTCGGCACATTTGCTCCATCGACACATGTGGTCTTGGCACGGAATTCCTCGTTGGTCTGAAAGTAATGTGCGGTCATGAGACATATGTTAAGATATGCTTGTTTCAAGTACTGACCAGGTCAGTGAATGGCCCTTGACCCATGGTGAAGGAGTACTGTCCACGGGCTGCTTCCAGGTTGTGCTTGTTGATCAGTGCCATGTTGTCCTCCCAGATCAGACGACGCTTCATCTCTTCATCCAGAGTCTCGTACTTCTTCTCATGCTTAATCTTAATAATAATGTTAGTAGCACAGGGATATTTAACCTATAGTGTTGAGAGATCATACCTTGTACGTCTCCCATTCGTCGTCGTAGACTGAGTTTCCAACTTCGGCCTGGCGAACGGAGACGCAAGTCACCGAGGCCACAAGAAGACCCAGAATCAAAACACGCATCTTTGTATATGTAACTTCAAAGGCTACTTCTTCGGAGAGTAAGCAGACACTAGTAGGCTACTAATAATCCCACCAACTACTTCGGTCTGTCGAAAGTGGAGAGATCAGACTTCATAAGGCGACTAATCTTTTGTTGAGATTATAGGAAAACCCTTCTGGCCAATCTCAGACGAAATCACTATTGATTGGATATCAATGAAACCCCTTTTGTGTAACATGGCCTGATGGTATAATATGAAACAGGTGCTGATAGTGGTTTAAAGTATCATTTGCACTCTAAAGTCAGTTGCATGAGCGCAACAGATAATTTAAGATGTCTAAGATTTTAAAAAACAGCCATGACCACTTGAAAAAACTGGCTGTAAAATGAGAAAAAAACTAGTAAGGGGCTTCATGTACTGGTTAATGAACTTCAAACACTTGAAATTTGGTGCAGAATATGAACTTTATTGCATTCAATGACGAGTTGGTAATAACGTATATTACAAAAATATCATGTAACATGTGTCAAATATAGCAGAGCATTGGCCTTTCGTACATTTTAATTGCTACCGTTGCAGTAGGCGCACTGGCTGTTGACACCACACCTGTTGACACCACGAGCAATCTTGAAGTAACCCTGTGCTCCCCAGGTATCTCCCCAGGAGTTCTTGACCAGCCAGTAGTCCTTTCCATCTTCGTTTCCGTAACCCACAGCAGTAACAGCATGGTTGGGTGAAGTAGAGCAACTAGCATCGTCATACACTCCGGACCTGCATAATTAGGATTGCGTAATTAGCATCATGTCATCATGCAAGAAACGGCGATCTTCCTGAAAGCTGTTCATAACTGCTCAAAATTACTGCTTGTTACTTATGTGTTAATTGGTGCTCTTACGTGTATTGCTGGAAGGATGGAGATCCAGCGTTCAGGAGAATGGCGATGGGTCCGTTGTTTCCGATCTCTTCCTTCATCTGGTTTTCGTCTCCTTGGATGATTCCGACGTTGGAAATGTGGGCCACAACTTGGGAGGCCGAGTAGGTGCAGGTTTGTTGCTGGAAATTACTTGAAATGTCAAGTACTGCCTAGTTTGCTGGGTTAGCAAGACACTCACCACACCGGCGTATGGGTAACTGTTCCAGGTCTGTACGCCACTTCCAGAGACGTACTTGGTCATGGATATGTATGGCCATCCTCCTCCGCAGCCGTAGTTGTTTGTGTCGCAATCAACAATCTGCTGAGGGCTGAAATGTGTCCCGTAAATTATTAGCGAATTGATTAAAACCAAGCAAGTTATTAGTGACCAACCTGAGGTCATAAGGTCCTTGGTTTTGGTCGATGGCTTGACGGCTCTCGATGGTTGCGGCTGTTGCGAAGGCCCAGCAAGATCCGCATTGTTTCTGGTCCTTAACGCTGCTCACAACACCCTTCTGCCTCCAGTCAATCTGCAATGTATAGATTTATGCTTATGAACCATCAATCCGAATTGAGGTTAAATATATTGACTTACGCTGTCTGGAGCCCGGACATTGTAAGTCTGTGGGGTAGTGGCGAGCTTTGGCATATTTGCTCCATCGATACATGTGGTCTGGGCACGGAATTCCTCGTTGGTCTGCAAAGTGAAAGTGTGGTAGTTAGACATGTTAAAGCGATATATGGTTTGAAGTACTGACCAGGTCACTGAATGGCCCTTGACCCATGGTGAAGGAGTGTTCTCCACGGGCTGCTTCCAGGTTGTGCTTGTTGATCAGTGCCATGTTGTCCTCCCAGATCAGACGACGCTTCATCTCTTCCGCCAGAGTCTCATACTTCTTCTCATACTTGATCTGAGCATGATTCGCAATGGTTATACAAACATGTGGGCATTACCTTATTAGAGTTGATGAGACCATACCTTGTACGTTTCCCATTCGTCGTCGTAGACTGAGTTTCCAACCTTGGCCTGGCGAACGGAGACGCAAGTCACCGACGCCACAAGAAGAGCCAGAATCAAAAGACGCATCTTTGTGTATACAGTATGTACTTCTTAGGAGAGCAAGCAGGGACCAATAATTCGCAAACTGTGGGCCTCACTTTTATATTGGTCTGTTGTAAGTGGAGGGATCAAACTTCATATGCCGACTAATCTTTTGTTGAGATTAGAAAAACCCTTGGGCCAATGTCAGGCGATGAAATCGCGATTGATTGTATAGCAATGAAAAACACATCGACCCCTTTTTGTGTAACAAGGGCTGCTGGTACACCCGTACTGAGAGTTGTTAAATATTTATTCAGTTATACACTACTTCACTTACGACTCAGAAATCTGGAGAACATGCTCCACTCCTCAAGCAACAATGGGTTATTGCAAACTTGGTAACTATAATACAATTTTGTATACTGTTAGTATTGTATTTAGGAGTGAAACCAGCCGGATTTATATTTCAAGGTTAATGTTGTGAAGCTTATGAGGTACTACACATGAATGCAAATTACGTAGAAAATATATGTCATTATGTTGGATTTTTTTGTTGTGAATACCTGTGCAAAATTTGATATCTTCCCTCTCTTTCTTGTGTATAACCCTAATTTAAATTAATATGAATGTACAGTGATTTACTAAAATGTTGCCAACAGGCGTAATTACTCTGGTTAATACATTTTTAAAGCCAGAATACTCCAGTTTGACCCCAGGTGTACCAACATGAGATTATCCGCGACAAATCCATGATTCTGCATTGCTAATTCATTTGCATAATCGTAGATTTTTCCTTGATTTCCTATACAACTGGACATTAATGATTGCCTCTCCTTTTTAGTAAAGTATTTAACTTTTTAGCTAATGCCATTATTCGAAGTAAGGTTCAAGCAATAATCGAGTGCAGAAAGAGTCTTACCACACATCATGAGAGACAAGTGCCGTTTTATCAAATCGTATACACCGCCGCCTATAAACAACTACAAGTGTGTGATAGGGTCTGGACAGTAAGTACTGTACAATACTGTACGTTAATGATGAAACGTGGCATACTGGATCTGAATGTCTGGTTTCAACATGTTTATAGCATATCTTGAAGCATGGTTTTTCATAAGCTGTCATGCAATTGAGTAACGTACGTCTGCAAAATATTTACAAGGCATCCGGTTTATTTTAAAGCTCATAACAGACGTCCTTTATAGGGTCATGATTGGACAATTTTTAAAGACTATTATCATTGTTTTTGGCCGTCACACAAAATACTAGTAATCGATCAATGATTAGGTAGTGGTAATTGCATTTTAAATATTTATTAATTATTGTACATAGTCCAGCCACATTTTGTTGAACCCCTTCCAGAGACAGCATCACTTCTTTTAATAAGCACAACTCCAAGTAGCAATAGTGGCAACACCACATATATTCTTGTTGCGAGCCAGCCTGATGTAACCATCCTCTCCCCATTTGTCCCCAAAGGAATTCTTGATCAGCCAGAAGTCCTTTCCATCGGAGTTTCCATAACCGACCACAACCACTGCGTGATTGAGGCTCTCTTTTGGACAATTCTCATCGTCGTACACTCCACCACTGATTTAAAAAAGGCGCATCTATCAAATTGCTTCACTAATATAATTATTGGGAATAAAAATTCGCTTATACCTGTAACTCTGGAATGTGGAATAGGCCGAGTTCAGAATCACAACAATGGGACCATTGTTGCCCACTTCCTGCATCATCTGGATCTCATCAGACTGAGCGAAACCTATCATGTCCACGTGGGCCACAACATTCGAGGCATTGTACCGACACTCTTTTTGCTGAAAATGATATGAATCTCATCACATACTCCAAGTGTCCAAAAGATACGAGCCTTTACATTACAGCAAGGAGATGGTGTTTCATTATGTTTAAGGAATACGAGTCCAAATTATATTTGATTAGTGACATTTTACCTCTAATTCGTATGGATAGCTGTCCCATGTCTCAACACCATATGTACGCATGTACATGAAGGCGTTGATGGGAAATCCTCCGCGACATCCATGGTCATAAATGTTGTCACAATCCACCAGTTGCTGGGGGCTGGAAATATTTGCAATTAGAGACCTGTGCTATATTCAATGTGTATATGTGCTGCCAACCTGAGGTCCTGTGGAGATCGGCCAGATTGAATGGCCTGTCTGCTCTCGACACAAGCTGTGGTAGAGAAGCTCCAGCAGCAACCACACTCTCCTTGGTCTTTAACTTTTGTCACAACGCCTTTGGTCCTCCAGTCCATCTATAATAAAACCAGCACAGATTTAAAAGAGAGCCGTGACATATATCTTTTCAGTGTGTAACAGAATAATACCATACACTGGGAGGAGCTTGGGTCTCATACACCTGGCTCTTAATTTTTGGCATCTCAGGAATTATTTCGATATCTGCTGAGATCCTAGCACGGTATTCTTCGTTGGTCTGTAAAAAATGGACGACTGGTATAATGGACGAATTATTGAAAGTCTCAGTTTGTTAGAATATATTGATAAATTTTAAAATGCACTCAGCTGCTTATTAGCTAAAAAATATGGACTATTCCATTGAAACACTCTTTGCTTAAAAATTATGCCTGAATAAATCTGTACTGACCAGGTCACTGAATGGCCCTTGACCTAATGTGTACGAGTGTTGTCCACGGGCGGCTTCCAGGTTGTGCTTGTTGATGTAAGCCATGTTGTCCTCCCAGATCAAACGACGCTTCATCTCTTCATCCAGAGTCTCGTACTTCTTCTCATGATTGATCTATGATATAATGATCAATAAATATCGAGTAACCATCAGCTAAATTATATAAATACCTTGTATGTTTGCCATTCGTTGTCGTAGACAGAGTTTCCAACTTTGATGGATACACAATAAGTTACCGACGCCACAAGAAGAGCAAGGACAAGGAGACGCATGTTGATCTGATTATAATGTGTGAAACAGGTGTAAAGCAAGTGAAAGTATGCTGCAGTCTATAAACATGGGCTGACTTTTAATATGCGCTTATCAATATCATAGACGCCATCCGTCTCACCGATTATAGTCGCCTGATATAATTATCTTCCTGTAGCTTCTTTCTTGATAACAACTGATTTGAAGGGTACGTGACATCTCTGATAGTTACATTATACCTTATATGGCAGTAATGTCTAATAACGCAGGACTTTCCACCGGATATCTGGGTGGAAATTTCCAGGAGATAATGATTTTGCATCTATTTTGTAGTTATAGCTTAAAACCCTCTTCGTCAGTGTATATAGAAAAGCGAAATACAATATTTCCGGTGCATATTTCAAAAATTTTCCAAGTTTAGAGAGATCAGTGTGTGGTCAACGTAGACGATATTAACAGTGGAAGTAAAAATTAAATACCTCTACGTCAATGCAACTGTAGGATTGAATAGTGTTTCTATTGCTGGTGTATAAAATTGGAAAATATAATACGTTTTATTGCTGGTGACTTCAATTTTTAATTACTGGTGATTGTCTCTGCTCGCATGACCGTATAGCCTGATCTGTTCTTATCTGAAAATTCAGAGAGGAATAATACCAAACTGTAGAGTATTGATTTGTTGATTTTGTTTATTGCACCAATTTTTACATGAAATGTGACATTATGGAACCAATTCCAGGTGTTGAAAGGGCTGGTCCATATCTTCTCATCATATCTCGGATGTTGACTTCTTAGTTAGCGTGGCTCCAGGTGGACAGAGTGTTGCAACCGCACCTGTTGACACCACGTTCCAACATGAAGTATCCTTGCAATCCCCAGCCGGCTCCCCAGGAGTTCTTGACGATCCACATGTCCTTTCCACCACTGTTGCCATAACCCACGGCAATCACACCATGGTCGATATCAGTTGGGCAGCTGGGATCGTCGAACACTCCGCCACTGCAATTACACGAAAATTAGCCAACATTCCATAGTCATCATGCTTCAAAGTTCTTACGAGTAATGCTGGAAGTTGGCAGATGCGGCGTTCAGAGTGATGGCGATTGGTCCATTGGCTCCAATCTCGTTCTTCATGCCGACCTCATCACCCTGGACGAAACCGACTTGGGAAACATGTGCGGCAACCTTTGAGGCGTCATACCTGCAGCTTCCTTGCTGTAAAGAGAAAGAAGCAAGTGTAGAAAAAAAAATTGGGGTCATACAGCCTATACGACACTTCCATCACGCCAGTACGGAAATGAGTAACGTAGCAGACCTGAAGCTGAAATTAGCCTCATCACGACTCGTGGTGATGCAGAGGGGATCGCCTGTCTTGGAGGCTAATTTCAGCTTCAGGTCTGCTACCTTACTCATTGTGTTTGAAGGCCACAGTTTTTGTTATTACCGCTGCAGTATATGAGTAGTCGTTCCACTGCTCGACTCCATTAGCCTGCATGTACTGGAAGGCAGTGTATGGGTTTCCTCCGTTGCATCCGCTGTCATTGCTGTCACAGTCGACAAGCTGCTGTGGGCTAGAATGCGAACAGTTAGACTGATATCTTTCTGTGATCTTATGAGATCCTAACCTGAGATCCAGTGGAGAATGTCCAGTCTCGATGGACTGCCTGCTCTCGACGCATCCGACGGTGGAGAAAGCCCAGCATGATCCGCATTGTGCCTGGTTCTTCACACTGGACACGACACCCTTGCTCCTCCAGTCGATCTGATAATATATTATTACAACATTGCTAATTATTCTGTGTTTTAAAATATGAATAAACGTGCAATACATACGCTGTCTGGAACCGTTGCCTTGTAGACCTTCTTGGTGACTGGGAGCTTAGGCAGGGGAGCATCAATGATGCATGATGTCTGGGCACGGAATTCCTGGTTGGTCTGTAATAGTACAACAGAGTTATTAACAATGATCACTTGTTGAAATTAGTGCATACTGACCAGATCAGTGAAGGGGCCAAGACCAAGAGTGAAGGAGTGCTCTCCACGGGCGGCTTCCAGGTTGTGCTTGTTGATGTAAGCCATGTTGTCCTCCCAGATCAAACGACGCTTGATCTCATCCTCCAGAGTCTCATACTTCTTCTCATACTTGATCTGTGCATTGATTAGTGTTAGTAACATGGACATTACCCTATTGTTGAGAGAATATATACCTTGTACGTTTCCCATTCGTCGTCGTACACTGCGCTGCCAACCTTGGCCTGGCGGACTGACACGCAGGTCACCGAGGCCACGAGAAGGGCAAGAACAAAAAGACGCATTTTTTTGGGACTTGATGGGTTGAACGACAGTAACGTGAATCTACTGCCCCTTCAACTGATGAGGTCCCTAAAACTGGCCTGACTTTTATATGGTTCTGGCACAAGTGGAGGGATCAAAATCCACACTTGGAGATATCTGTGACATGGGGTTACATAAACCTTGTTGTCACCGGTACTTGACGATAAAACTGATTCGTGGAGTGCATTACACTTTTTCCTTTTTTTTCAAACCCGGAATTATCAAAGGTGTGATATGATATATGGTGCGCTTTCCGTGTCTATGGCCCTTTCAAGGATAACCTATAACATTATTTCAATTCATCCATAAAAATTTGATGTTGACTATTTTATTTGTTAGAATATCAGCTTCTCCTTTTTCCATTGTTGACAGCCTATTTTTTTTAGAGAAATTACTTTAATTTATTGTTTGCAAAATTCGGTTTGTCACGCTTATTTTTGAAAAGTGTGGAAAAAACTACTATTTTTGTACTGAAAAAACCGCCGTTCCTTTTTTGCCAAGTCATGACTTATCATTCTATATAACTTTCTTGTCATTTGATAAGAATTACGGAATATGGCGCGATATTTTTAATCATATATTGTACGACCTAAATAAGTCACCTTGAGTAGCCTACATTAGGCAGCTTGATACTCTTTTAACGAAAATATTAGCATAATTATTTTGTAAATGAATACTCTGATATTTTTTAGAGTTACATTCGCTGCAACTTACAACAGTACAAGAGAGTTAAAAGAAACTGGTACAATACTGCAATGCAACAAGTCCAATTAACATTGTATGCTGTCATAAATATTTTTCTTTAAATGAGTACTCTGCATGTGCTAAATATATCATTACAGTAATGAAATATTGGCAAAACCTTGGTAATTACGATTCGTAAATATATTTCACCTGCTGAAAGTTCAAGATATATGTGATGCAATTATTTTGTAAGTATCTTATTTGAACTAATGTTGACAATATACAATGTACAGTAGACCTTTGTAGATTATGACATTATTGACATTGACACTCTGACCTTTAATGGCGGGATATTTGCTTTGTAACAGTGTCGGATAAGGTGTGATAGAAGTGCGTTCAGGATTTATTGTGATTGCCTAAGTGTAATTAATTGAAGACATTTTCCCTGCAGCACTGCACTGTAAGGAATTAGGTGGTACATTTATGAGTATTTTTTCAGTATTATTTCAATGTGATACATATGACGATGAGATAAACAACATTTCTAGCTCATTGCAGACTAAGTCATATTGTACATTTCATTTCATTGTGTACATTTTTATTCTGAACACAAGAACAAAAAACAGCACCATTATTGATGTGATATCAGCATGACCTATAATTATGACACAATAATATTGTCACGCCATGTTACTTGATACTTATCTTCTAATCTAATTGATTTACTGTAGGTCATGAAATATCACAAGTTAAAGTACTTGGGCAAAGGCTGGTGCAGGAAATTGTCATTATTTGAGATTATTTGTTATTTTTCGGGGTGAATTCATGCGTGGAGTTGGTCTCAGTTATTTACCAAATCTTAAAATGTATAACGTAATATTCAAAAATGTACTCAGTTAAATTAATTCAGACTTGGTACAGTACCGGTATGTTACTCTCTTTACACACCATCACCACTTGCCTGGATGTAACAATTAATTTGCTCTTCATTTTCACACTTTAAATTTTGGATATTATACTTGGACTACTCCCGTACATTACCATATCCAGTTGAGAAAATATTGTTCACTTTCTTATCGTGAAAAAGAAGTGCTCATGAACCCGGAAGATTGATGATTTGGTCAATAAACACCCGTAAAATCGGCCACTCAACTGAAAGATTATAAGCCAGTAAAGAACAAAAATATCAAATATTACGTGACTGTAATCAACATCAGAAAAATATAAATGTCAATGGAATTCTACAATTATTGTAATAATGGTTTTTGGGATGCACAATGAGTACCCTTTGAGACTTGAACATTGACTTGTTCACAGATAATCATCTGGACCTTGGTCATCTGCTTTTTCCTATATCTGGCTTTATTATTTCTGCGTCTCTCAAGTGGTTTTACTTGTACTAGTACGTAACACAACCACATGCCACAACTTCTGAGTTAGTCATAATTTCAGGCACCAACTGTGGTAATAACAAGAGCTAATTAACTCTTGGTAATATTTAAAAAATTTAACATGTCATGCATCATTATTATACTTATTGGAATGAGAGATTATGCAAGCCAAGGGGGTAACCACTCGACTGAAAAGTGTACACTGGAGTACCTAATTCAAAGAGTACCAAGGAGTACCAAAGAGTAAAGTACCTAAGGAGTACCTGGGAGTACCACTTGCAGGTGTACACCGGAGTACCGAAGTGATTACCCCCTTGATGCAAGCAGCACCACTGCACTGATTGTGAGGATTAAAATAATAAAAATATCCATATAATAATTTTTTATCACAAGGAGATATGTACCAGATTATAAAACTGGTTTTGACTTGATTACATCTGATGGTGGCAATCACTCCTTCAATTCAAGTGTTATGGCACAATATTTCAAGTGCAACATTATCATCAGGAAAGTCTCCATATAGTCGTGATGAGAACTCTGTTGTCAAGGAGCTTTCATCATGTGAAAAAAAATTAGAAAGCAACATGTCCTTGCATACATTTTATTGCACATTACATTAACTTGCACAGTACAAATCAATAATCAGGCAAATTATTTATTTAGACAGTGACAGGGACGCTTCCATCGGTGGCCACTCCACACATATTCCCCTTGTTCCTGGCCACCCTCAGGTATCCGCTCTCACCCCACCAGGTGTTCCACGAGTTCTTGACCAGCCAGTAGTCCTGTCCGTTATCGGTTCCATATCCAACAATCAGCATCGCGTGGTCCAGCTGGGTCGTTGAGCAGGCCGGCTCGGAGTATATGCCACTCCTGTACATGCAAAAGTACAGTATAATGTCTTGTTAGGCTCTAATGTTGAAAACAACTATTAGGATTTGGGATGGTCACCTATAGGCTTGGAAGCTCTGGTGACCAGCATCGAACCCAATTGCTATGGGTCCTGTTTGGGCCACAGCGGACATCATCGCTCCTTCATCGCCATTCTGTACAACCTTCCAGGCTAGCAATGTTGCACCTCGGTTATTTGGGCTGTACCTGCAGTTTCCGTTCTGCCAACATACATATTTATATTAATAACACGCATAAGGAATTATGTATCAAAAAGTGTTTTGGCCATACCTTGGCTTCATAGGGATAGGAAGCCTCAGTGTCAATGCCTGAATTTTCCTTGATGTACCTAAATCCCAGCTCATTGTTGCCTCCGCCGCATCCAGCGCAGTAAGTATCGCAATCAACCAAGTTTTGCTCACTGTCAGAAACATTTGTGTCAGCTCAGAAAATTCAAGTACAGAATAAGTAAGTACTGATACTGACCTGAGAGAAACCAGATGACCTGACGTGATAGCATGCTGACCTTCAAGGGAACCAGTCACAGCGAAGCTCCAGCATGAACCGCACTGTCCTTGATCCTTAACTGGTGTCACAACCCCTTTATCTCTCCAATCTACCTGCAGGTGGCACAATAATTAATTGATTAATTAATCAGTTGATTATTCGTGGTCGGATACTTACAGAGGCAGGGAGGTATGAACGTTTTGGCATCTGTATCAGTATTCCTTCAGATTGCTTCCCGGTGTAATTGTAGCACTTGATCTTAGCTCGGTACTCTGCATTGGTCTGAATTTTAAATAAATTAAAAGTGCAATTACTATTAGAAGCGATTCTACAATATCAGAGAGGAATGAGTGTACTTACCAGGTCAGCGAATTGGTTTTCTCCAACTTCGAAGGTGTGTTTTCCTTGAGCGGCTTCAAGATTGTGCCTGGAGAAATAGGCCCTGTTGTCTTCCCAAATCAGACGCCTCTTCTCTTCAACCTCCAACCTGTCGTACTCCTTCTCATATTTTATCTGAAAATAAGTCATTTTAATCAACTGTAATTTTAACACATGATCACTCTACATTTCATACAATTCCTCCTGGTTCTTATGGGGTGATCCTGTTGAATTGTCCATTTTTCAGTGATTTTGTGATTTATTCACCAAAGCATTTCATTTTCAAGCAGTAAGCCATATTAGCCCAAAACTTTTTAAATAATGATACGGTGTACTTGTACCTTAAAAAGTTCCCAGCTATTGTCCAACACAGGCTCTCCGACCTTAAGTCTTCGGGCTGTTGCAGCCGTAGCCACAATTATTAGGATCAGAAGCAAAGGGCGCATGATGATATTATATCAAGGCAGGATGTGTTGGTTTCCTTCTCCTTCCACGGTATGTATGCAGCTTTGCTAAACTCTGGACCAAAACTTAAGGCTGCAGCTTATCTTATCAAGAGATCGCTAACAGTTCGATATATTTTTGCAACCTGTTATTGTCTGTCGCAAAGGAATTCTGGAAATGGTAGTGACAAAATGGGTCGAGGACAATGGATGTCGGGTAATTACAGTGGGTCACATTCAGTTTTTTGGAGATTGTGATGTTAACTGAAATGGGCCAAAGTTTGCACTGGGACATTAATTGCAATAATTATATCGCAATGTTGTACTAAGTCAAAAGTAAATGCTTAATAAGCAGCTTGGTGTACACTTTCTACAGTAATTACATAACAAAGGTCATGCCCATGTTGACTTACCCTTGTACGCACAGGGATAACAAGCGTTAATGCGTAATTTTAAATATCTCAAACGGTAAATATAACTTTTTGATATTGATAACATCCTAATCATTCAAGAACTGAGATAATATGTATTGTTTCAAGTTTTATATGACGCAAGTACCAATCACATGATAAGTGTACTGATTTTCCTAGTCGGTAGATCTAGTACTTTTATGATAGAAAAAATATCAATTTAATGCTATTGAGGCTTGAATGTGGAAAAAAATAATGTGCTAATAACCACAAATGGAGAAGGTTCAAGACAAGATCTCACTTTATTGGAAACAAATGTAATACTATCCAGTAATGCTTCTGAGAATACCAGCTTCACATGAGATGATACAGTAAATGCCTGTCTGACGTGTCTCCAACACATGACTTGCAGGAGATTCTGGTTGCAAGATTCACCCCAACTCACTCCATGATTCTTAGTTAAATGATATGCAAACTGCCAAAATTCTGGCAAAATCATGGTACGAAAAGGGACAATATGACTCCGGGTAACACGACTACACAACAAAAAAAATATAACGACGGGGGGGGGGTAGGACAAAATTACACTGTGATTTCCATGATCCGAATCTGCTTTTTGGTTCCCTTCGGCATTACTCAATGGTCTTGAAGTATTCCTGGCTCTCCTTCGGATCTGCTTTTATCGTCTTCTTTCCAGGCTTCCATCCAGCCGGGCACACTGGAAAATATAATTTCGCTATTACTATCACATCCAGACGAGTCCTTAAAAAAATCCTACTTGAAGTTACAATCACGCATCATTTTCATTGTAGAGCTGCATACCGGTATGTTACTTCATCATTTTATATCAAGCTCTGCTTTTTAATTTCAGGTTTTACTAGCACTCAATGCTAGTTGCTGGGACGGTATCATTTAACGGCGCATCCAAATTGAGGTAAGTACCGATCATTGTCCGACAAAAATCGTACATCACTTTCCATTTTGTTTGTTTCATGGTTTCAGCATGTCCAGCTAGACTTTTCCTTTAATCGAGTAGTTAGATTATGATTTCCAGTGAAGCATCTAGTTAACATCCTAACTGATTTACTTTAATTATGCTTAATATCTTGCCTACTAACGATGCGTTACGTGTAAGTCGACTCGTACCGGTATTAACAAGTTACGGGGCTGTACAAGGCAGATTAATCAACTTCACGGTAAAGCTCACCTTCCCCATGCTTGTCGGTGAACTGGAAGGCCTGAACCAGTCGCAGGGTCTCGTCTATATCCCTTCCAACTGGTAGATCATTGATGGTGATCTGCCTCAGGATCTGCTTGGGATCAATAATGAACAGGCCGCGGAAAGCAATCCCTTCCTCCTCGTGGTACACCCCATAGGCCCTGCTGATCCGACCGGTCTTGTCGGCCAGAAGCGGGATCTGCATCTGGCCCAGGCCGCCATTCTTTCGTGTGGTGTTGCACCAGGCCAGATGACTGAAATGGCTATCAGTCGAGCAGGCCACCACCTCACATCCGATATTTCGGAACTCTTCGACACGGTCGGAGAAGGCGATGATCTCGGTCGGACACACAAACGTGCTGGGGAAAAAGATGTTGCGCTCATTGACGCTAGTCGCAGTCACAATGAATGCAATGAACAGTGAACATTCCCTTTAAGCCGTTACGTAACGCCAGGAAAGAAGCTTTGAATGCATCCGGTATATTGGCCGCATATCAAGTGGATTGTCAACATGGGACATCCGGTTCTGATAACGACACCCAATCAGTTCAAGGCTAACCATTCTCAATAGCGGATCACTTGTAATATTTAATTGTACGTAATATACTTACAAATCAAGCGGATAGAAAAACAGGACTAGGTATTTCCCCTTGTAGTCGCTAAGCGAGACCTCCTTGAATTCGCTGTTAACGAGCGCCATGGTCTTGAAGTGAGGCGCGGGCATCTGCGGCAGGAGCAAGGGCTGGAGACTCATCTTGGCTGGAGTTGTAGGTATCTGTCGGAAGAGAAAGTGCGTTATTTTCCTGCGATCACATTTTATTACCCACATTACCAGGAAGTGTACGACCTACACTAATCGCATTCAACATAAGTTGCGAGTAGCGATCCGCTACACATTTTTGGGCCGGCTGATAACTTCCCTCTGTTGCGTAATTATTTTTGAGGCTTCGATTACATCACATCGCATGTTTTTATTCTGCGCATTAAACCGCACCGTATTATTACGGTACTGGTAATTTTGATCATTGCAACATTGCTGCAATGTGGTTGCAAGTTAATTGAAGAAAAAAAACTAGCATAGTTTAATATAATAATTAATTAGCCAATTAAGCTGATCCTTATTTTCTTCTGACCTCAAACCTTCTCTGGAGTATATCAAGCAATTGGCCACGATCTCCTTGAACCAAAGCATGCCCCAAAGTATGTGGCCAAGGCTCTTCAATTGAACACAGCCGTGCTCCCATAATTAACCACCACTTAATAATTAATAGCCCCCCAAAAAATGTCACCTTATATTTAAAATGTGTCTAATTAGTACCGGAATCTCCCGATAGAGCTGACTTGTCCGCGCCTCTAGTGTCCAAATTACGAACTAATTGCAATCACGCCCACTGATTGGCTCGCGACCACGTGACGTACTAGATGCGCCGAGGAGGCTGCGCACTGGTCATTCAAACTCACTGTGCGTGACGCTCGCCACAATAACGTTCGTTAGGTTGCGGCACTGTCATTTTACGGTTACATAGCGCACAATAAGCGTCCCCAGAGGTCAAAACAGACCGAAAGGGTCATGAGTTAAGAGTGACACGAATTTTTATGGATTAAAAATTTGATAGTTGTTCCATATTAGTGATTCAAATCCGTCGCGTCGTCCGCATAGTTGCCAAAAAATATCCGCCAAAAAATAAATCCACGACTGGTGCGCCATCTATTGAGAGTTCTGCATATGAAAAGGTTCCAATATGGTTTTCTGGGTCACAGGTCAAAAATATTTTAAGGTCCTTCCCATCTGAAAAATTCCACATCTTTTTTTAAACTAATTGTTGTTAGCATAAAAGACGCATATTGCAGAATAATTTTTGGGACAAAATAATGTAATTTATTTAAAAAAAACTGAGTATGAACATTGCAATTTTTTTTTGTTGACGTCGTAGCAAATTACGGATAAAAACATGCGAATTCGGCGGTGTATGTAACGAAAATCATAGCAAGGTCAACGGTTAATTATTGCTGGCTGTGCCTTTACGTGTGTGCAAGGCCACAAAGAGGAGGGGGTTATTCACTAGGGCGCATACAGGAAGTCAATAATAATCCACCTCTTCTTTTTTTGCATAACCCGTGCCAATAGCCTACATAAAGTGCATCGATTTCACATAAAATGTACCCCCCCATATTTTTTAACGAACCGGATAACGCACCTCTTGTGACGCCGACACTGTGTCTATCAAAAGGTCTGTGAATGTGTCCGACATGTTCAAAGGATCCTGAGCACATTTGACGTTGGTATGTTCGTACGGTACCACAGTCAGACAACCACCAGCACAACCCATTTACACAACACAATGCACTGTACTGTACCTACATCCACACTTATCAAAGCGTTTACCTGGACTGCACTTTATATACCAAGAGCGTATGTTTCTCCTTGACTATAAGAATATCGACCAAACAGTTTGGATGAAAATGGCCAGACCTTGAACTTCTTTTTTCCCACAGCTGCACTCCTCAATGGCTGTCGGGGTACTGAGGCCTGCTGCTCGTCGTTTCAGTCTCTGGTCGACAGCTGGCCTCACCTACCCCCCCTCGTCTCTACACAAAGGGAATCATGGGAACTCTTGGCAAGCATGTATAGTCAAAAAGGTGTGCGCAAATTTTAATTGCCAATAAATCGCAAGCTGGCACATGTGAGCTCATATAATATTTAACAGTGGAGCACGTGGCGACCTTGCTTTTTTTTTTCATGGCCGGAAATCAATTTGGGGGGTATACCGTATATTTTTGGTGACGCGCACCCCATGTTGGGCACCGTTATTTTACAAGGCCGTTTGGATAGACCCTAGGGTTGCAGACAAAAGAGGGACAAAACGGAAAGCGAAAAACATGGGGTTGGGCTTGATGAAAAAAATGGCCTATAAAACGGGAGCTTCACATACGCACATAAATAGTGGACATGAAATACTTGAAAAATTCCAACAAGGTACGACCGAGCTATAAATAAAAGTAGTGGTAATATTCATAATTTGAGCGCAGATATTCGTGTGCAAATGATGGTGATTTGTATATGGCATTGGATATGAAGAGCTTTTACATTAATTTTATTGTGATGGCCCTAATAATGGCGCACATATGTCAGTAGGCAGGCAACATTATTTTGTTTGCAAAATATTACGCGTGCACATAGTAATGGACAGTAGTAAAAAGGGAATATGAAGTACCGCATAATAGTCGATTGCGCCATTTTTTTTGTGTAGTACTGGAGAGGCCTACTGTACAGTACTTAAGTTTCGTATAAGGTTAGCTATTTCGTCCCTTTATTGACGTCAAACAAAACAATGTCCAGCGTGTAAAACGATTTCACGACGTATTTTTACGAAAGCATGAATTTAAGTATAATGATAACGAGCATCACGTGAGAAGCTAATTATATTAGAAACCTGAGGCTCAAACACTCTTGTTGTTCGAAATGGAAGTGTCAACTTCATGTCTGTACGTATCTCCTTACATGTAAAACGATAAGGCTCTAATGACCTATTGTCACAAACAGCTTAAAGGTAAAGCTTTTTGACACAAATAGGCTTGTTTATTACTGGACGCTTCATTGTTTTTTAATGTGAATGGCAGTTATTTTATCATTCACATATTTATTGCCCCATTACGATTACCTGTGGTACATTATTTTTAAATATTATATTACATTGATTACATTATTTTTGAATGCTCACATTGTTGTGGTCAAATTATCATTAGCGCATATAACGTGACCGCTCCTTTTAATGGATGACGAGCCTTTTGAGTGACAGGCAGCGAATCGTGACTGCTGTCCCGCATTGCGTGTGTGCAATTCCAGTGGGACACAAAAAAATCATGAGAGGGCACTTGAATAATATAGTCACTTATAAATGATGGTTTGGCTTTATCTCGGGAGAATTTTACACGCAATATTACTTAATAGGTAATGAGCATCATCTGATTTAATTGAGTCATTTTTTTTTCAATTGACAATATTCCTCACACGGTGTGTTTCTTTATATTCTGCTGGCCCTCCTCTTTGTGTCGTGTCCTTTATTATCGTTGTCCGAATTTATGTCCTCTGTGAACAGGTCCAGAGATTCTTTGTCTGGCGTTATGACTCGGACCTTGGGCGGATTTCCTGCTTCTTGCAGCGAACGTATCAAATCCATTTGCGATTGCGACATGTCCGTCTCGATCTCGAGTATCATGGTCTTCCTCCTCTCCTTCTTTGAGGACCTTGACTGCCAGAAGCTGCTAATACAACCTGTAACAGAGAGGTGCTCGATAGTTATAAAAATATACTGCAATAAATAAATTAAATAAATTTTAGGAATCAGTTACTAAAAAAAGTTTCGGCCAAACGTATATTGTCCAGCCCGGACGTGTCTGGCCGAAACTTTTTTTTGTGACAGGCAGTACTTTTGTCTTCCTTTTCGTCGATGGTACGTATGGCCATCAGGACTCTGAGAGTATCGTCCACGTCCAGAGGAAGCAACATGTCGTGCACTGCCTTGTGTCGAACGACCTGCTTCTCGTCGATGAGGAACACGCTTCTAAAGGACCTTCCGCTATCCTTTTCGTACACCCTGTAGGACCTGCTCACCTCTCCGTTCTTATCTGACAGAAGAGGAATGTTGAACTTCAAACCTAATCCTCCTTGATCCGTGGGCAGTGCAACACACGTCGAGTGGACGTACACACTGTCAGTCGAGCAGGCCACCACTTCGCAGGACAGCGTACGGAATTCTGATATCCTCTCGGAAAACTTACGAATTTCTTGAGGACTAGCTTCAGGTCGAGATGTATTGCTGTTAGAATATTGTAGATATCATTAATGTTCCCCAAAAATTGGAAAGTGGAAATTGTTGTGTTTGAACAGTATAGCCGACACTATAGAAAAATGCGACCGAGGCCAGGGTTTTCTATGGTATATTACAGACAGGAAAATGTTACACTTTTGCTAATTTATTGTTTCCAAGAGTTGCATACTATTGAATTAGTGTGCTCACAAGTCCTGTGGGTAGAAGAGAAGAACCAACGACTTTCCAGCGTAATCTTTGAGGCCAACTTCTTTGAACTGACCGTCCACCAAAGCACTGCATCTGAAATCGGGTGCTGTCACACCTATTTGTAGACCACGAGGAATGACGCTTCTCACTGACTGTGAGTGTGCATGATAAGAATGCAGTGCCTGGAATTATAGTAACGACAAAGATCATACAGTTCACTTGTAATGCTTCAATGTACAGTACAACAACCAATTCCGTCGCACTGTTCTTCCTGGACTTCCTCCTGTCCTGCTCTCTGCACAAATTTAGACCCATCGTGGTAGGCTTATTGTTCATGCAAGCTGACATGGAAAACACATATAAAATTCGATCAACAGTTTGATGATTATCAATTAGTAGTCAACAGGCCTCCATGGAAATGCCACCACAAAGATATATATGGAACCAAGCCCCATACAAACATACAGTATTTCCCTTCAACAATGATGAAACAATAGCTAGAAATCGACACTTCAAGAGCTGCTTTTATTCAGAAAACATGCATCGTGTGCGCATATTTTATCACTCCAGCGTACGACGCTTCGTGCCTTTGTAGGTACGGGTAATTAAAAGTGGCGTTAAAAGAGTCGTATTGGCCGTTAGACACAAACCACTTTTGTAAAAAGAAATCGTAAATAATCTTTATGCATGCCAAGTTTATAAACAATACCTGTGCCGATGTCATCATCCAGTTAGTTTTGTCTCGCATTGTACTGCGCTTTATCCATTGATGCAGTCCATGTACGGCGGTGTACGAAGAATCTCCTGTCCTTCTCCAACAATGTCCTTGCACAGTTCCTTGAGCGTCTTGACCAACCGCAACACGCTGTCCACGTCCCTCTGTACTCTCTCGTCGCACACGCTGACGTACCGCAATACCTGTTCCTTGTCGATGATGAAGAGGCTGGTCTGGGCAACACCTCTCTCTTCGTCGTACACACCGTAGTCCCTGCTGATGCGTCCGTTCGCGTCCGCCATGATCGGAAGCGTCCTGAACGAGAACGTCAACGACGTCCACATGTTGTGGTTGTCCAGGCTGTCTGTCGAGCAGCAGACTACTTCGCAACCGATCTCGCGAAAACGCTTCAAGTTCTTTGTGAACGCGTCCAGATCGGACGAACATATGGGCAAGCTGGAATTTAAGTGATACAAAATTCAATTCTTTATTTTGTTTAAAAAAACACTCACATTATGATATTTTTTCCCTAATTTTTATTGATACAACAGGAACTATTAAACGTAAAATTATTGTCAATTACTTACAAGTCGTACTGGTAGAAGACTAGGACCAGAAATTTGCCTTTGAAGTCTGCGAGACTAATGTCTTTGAACTGGTCCGAACCCACGACGCATTTGGATGAGAATGGTGGTGCCGGAATCCCCGGGCACAACATGGGTACGTGGTGGTAATCTGGTGGAAAGTATGGTATCCACGTGAACCGGTTCTCCTGCAGAAGCCATCATGTCATTAATGGTGACAGTGATTGCCGTAAAAACATAATGATTCAGACAAACTCTGGTAACTAGAAGTTTATATTGTTTTTTTAAAAATTAAACGTGTGTACCCCAATGCAACTTCAATGTAATACATTATTATTATAAGATGCATCAGGCAGTTGGCTAGGAGATGGAAGTGTGGTAGGTTGTGTCCGATACATATTAGGTAGTTTAGTCTATAATTTATTGCTAATTGAATGTTTTCGGAGACTAAATGGCATTGCAACATAACTGATGCTCTGCTGGTTTATCCGTATTATTATGAAACACCAGCGTACCGGTAATGTAGGATTGTCCTTTCCATCGACATTTTCTCTCGATTGGTCTTGCTTGCATAAAGCAGCACCCATTCCAAGGTCCCGCAAGCTGAAAGTATCACTCAGTGAATACTGAATAGTAATGCACTAAACAATGCATCTATGATCAACTCACCTGCTGAGGGAAGAATATAGGACGCAGATGTTTTCATGGACTGACTGATGTTGCAATGGCGGAACTTGAATGATCTGCCAACAAAGCTTGATGACCTCGCATGATAGTTTAATTAATTAATGGCCCTCATAAGTGTGGATGCAGCACTTGCACCGAGGTAAACACCTGTGGTAAAATCAGGGCAGGGTAGGCCATAATCGAAATGTAAGTATTGTTGCTAGGAGTCATCATGGAATAAGTCATGCCCACCATTGTTGAGGTCAATTGTTAATAATATATCTTTCTTGAAAAAAAAATCTTATCGATTGGCACATTTTCTTGTGATTTCTCATTTGATGATGGGTAATATTGTGCAAATGGTATGGAAGTGTCGTAGGCTGTATTCGCACTTTAGGATGTGGGTACTGAATAAATCGAAGTAATATTCGAGCTTCATATTTGGAACTGATTTATTGCAAACATTTATATATTACACAGAGGGATTCATTAGCTCAAATTTTATTACAGATGTTGTCAGGTCACTATTGCATCAAAATCACATTTTTCAAAAAACTTTACACGATGGGGAATGAAGCGGAGGTGGCGATTCCGCAGTGGTTGTTGTAGTTACGGATCATCATGATGTATCCTGCAAGACCCCAGCTTGAGCCCCAGGAGTTCTTGACCAGCCAATAGTCGTTGCCCTGGCTTCCGTAGCCAACAACCAGCACAGCGTGGTCCAGGTTCTGAGAGGAGCAGGCTGGCTCGTAGTAGATACCACCACTAGAGAAGAAAAATAAATGATGTTGATTAAAAAACGAACCCTTATAAACCGCTATTATAGGACTCATAGTATGGTGATTCGTCGATATTGGTTCGATACGTACCCGTACATCTGGAAGGACTGGTGGCTGGCATCGATGGCCACTGCGATTGGTCCGACTGATCCGGAGGCCTGCATCAGAGCGTTCTCGTCACCCTGGGCGACGTCCTGGAAGTTGCTTAGGGTGGCACCAACGTAGCTGGGGTTGAACTGGCAGTATCCTTGCTGCAATGGAAGGTTTACGATTAGTTCATATGATCAAAAAAACATGGTCAGAGATCGAAGGTTAGCCAAGATAGTCTTTTACTTACCACAGCCTGGTAGGGATAGGAATCCTCGGTGTCGACACCGTTGTTCTGGATGATGTACTGGAAGGCATAGTCGGGCCATCCTCCACCGCATCCGTTGCAGTTGCTAACACAGTCGACCAGGTTCTGCTCACTGTTGTATGAATTAATGTTAATTAGCAAAATGTAGTGGACAATTTTCGACGGTCCACGTACCTGAGCGACACAAGCTGCCTGGTTGCAAGAGCATGCTGTCCCTCAGCAGCACCAGTGGTGGCAAAAGACCAGCAGGAACCGCACTGTCCCTGGTTCTTCACTGGGGTAACAATACCAGAGTTCCTCCAGTCAACCTACAACAACAATACAGAAAAATTTTTTTTACATACTTCCGACGAAAATGTGCAATTTTTTTTGCGTATACAAGTGTGTACGTACCGATGCTGGAACCTTGATTCCGGTAGAGTTGAACACAGCACGCTTAGGCTTGATAGTTGGAGCAACATAACCGTTCATGATCACACGGAACTCTTCGATGGACTGGAATAATTAGTTTTTATTAGTAATCAGACATGTTCACAAGCAATAACAAAAGTGATGACCATTTGGTTCCAAAAAAAAAGTCAAAGCGTGATAATCACCAGGTCAGCATATTCGTTCTCAGCCAGCCAGAAAGTATGCTTTCCAGCAGCATATTCAGCATTATGCTCGTCCACATAAGCCATGTTCTTCTCCCACACCAGGCGGCGGATGGACTCTTCCTTCACGTCATTTCCATACCCCTTGTTGTACTTGCTCTGAAATTAAAGAAATATTGTTAATTAATTATCGCGTAATATTTTGGAGATGTTTTTAAAAAATGAGCAAATTTATATACCTTGAAAAATTCCCAGTTGCTGTCCTGAGCTGGGTCTCCAACACGGAGCCTGCGAGTGGTGGCGACGGCCGTGGCCACAAGAAGTGCCAAAATAAGAAGACGCATTGTTGCCTCTGTGCAGTCACAAGCAAAGGTTCGACTTCGATTGACTGGTAACGAGGCGAACGTCTCCAGGGTCTTTTTATAGGCGAATGAAAGCTACGTAAGTGACCATTTATTGTGCAACTTTGTTTACTCCTCTGGGGGGGGATTTGTGGGTGGACAATTCGATTGTTTATCTCTTTATTTTTTTTAAATCCGAAGATTGGAGATTAGCAGTCACACTTCACTTGGGTACATACTGTGAGTGCTGTAATGTAGTTCGTATCGCGGAGATCAGCTCACTTGATACGTAACACAATCGGTATGATTTGTAAATAAATTAATGCTCATACTTTTTACAATCTTGGAGGACGCATAATTACATAATTAGCTGTTGATAATAGCTATTCATATATCAGACACAATTTCATTGTTTATTAATTGGTTTGGTTTATTATGAAGGAGCGCGCAACTATGGCTATCTGGCTATGAATTTTTAATTAATTTTAATTGATTTGCAAACAATTTAAGACCCGATTTTATGAAAGCTACAGTAGCATGTTCTATATACCTATTGGCGCGACAGGCTTACCATTAATTTAAATCAATTTCTGAAACAATATCTTCCCTATATAGTTGAGGAATGAGGATTAATAAGCTTGAAATATTAACTTCATTTAAGAAATAAAAGGGACCAACTTTATTTGTGCTAATTATAAAATTTGTACACACATTTTGTACACTTGTAAATATATGTCTGAGGGTACACCTGGTTATCCTTATCTAAAATCTATCTTGCAGTCGAATTATCAAAATATACTATTTTCCAACCTATAGGGAAAAACCCATTGGCAAGTCATCCACTTGAAAAAAGGAGCCTTTAGTACTTGTAATCTTTGCATACGAGTTATATCTGACAGTTTATCGCAAGAGAAAAGCAGTGTCGTAAGTGCAGCACTTGTAATTGGGCAAATTACAATCGCAGCACTTGTTTGCCCATCATCAAGGTCAGAATCTTGATCCTACATATCACATTCAGGCCACCAGTGATTGTCTTAATCTTTGTGATATAAGTAATGAAACAGTAAAGTAAACACTGACCGTTTAAAAAAATGCAATTCTATACACTAACAATAAGAGCATTATTTAACAACGTTTACACCTGTGGGTATGAAGCAGTGCTGGCAATACCACACTGGTTATTTTTGTTTCGAGACATCCTGATGTACCCATTCTCTCCCCATCCGTCTCCCCAAGAGTTCTTCACAATCCAGTAGTCACCTTCATCACACGTTCCGTACCCAACAGCCAGTACTCCGTGGTCTAGCTGGTCAGTAGAACACGATTCCTCATCATACACACCACCACTGTCAACGAAACAGTAAAATGTGAATAACCTGGCAACACTGTGGACGCAGTACCAAATCTCTCACATATGTGGCGCAACTGATGACTCACCGCGGACAGAGGCACTATTCTTAAAGGTGTACTTACGAGTATAACTGGAATGATTCCTGGCTGGCATCGATGGCAACCGACACTGGACCGATGGTACCCACCGCTTGCTTCAGAGCGTCCTCATCACCCCCAGGAACATCTTGGTACGAGCTGATCGTGGCTCCAATATTGTTCGGATCATAAGCACAGTCTCCGGCCTGAAAAGTTGGACCCGTTACATCAAGTAACTTACAATAAAATGGCTATAACTTACAGTCCCAGTGTAAGGATAGCTGTCCTCTGTGTCGATTCCGCCGTTCTGTATTATGTACTGGAAGGCTAGGTCCATAAGACCACCGCCGCAGCCTTGGTTGCTTGTGCTGCAGTCCACTAAATTTTGCTCGCTGTCGAGAAATTCGGTAATAACAGGATTAGCAATGAATCCGAATCCGAAAACCGTTTGTCGCTATCTCATGCTGTTTAGACCCTGATACATGTCCACGGACGGACGGACAGAGTCATAGATGAGACGAAGTCTAAAAGTATATAGGATTGCATTATACACATGGTGCTACTTGCCTCAACGAGACAAGTTGACCAGTGGCTTTGGCATGTTGACCTTCAACAGAACCAGTGGTAGAAAATGCCCAGCAAGAGCCGCATTGTCCCTGGTTCTTCACAGGTGTCACAATTCCCTTGTCACGCCAGTCGACCTGTATTTAAAACATGTTAAGGCATGTGACTGTACAGATCATATTAATTGCGTATTACATCATCGTCAACTAGGACTTTTTGAAGCAAAAACGGCTTCTTCGGGCGTGGTTTTCCGGGCTTGTATCCATTCATTTTGGCTCTAAACTCTTCAGTGGTCTGGAAAATTGCACATTAGACAACAAGAAGGACGGACATTGGCCAATTTGACTCACCATATCTGCGTATTGGTTCATTTCCAATGTGAAGCTCTTTTTACCCTGTGTGACCTCCAAGTTGTGCTTGTGGACTTTTTGATAGTTGCTCTCCCAAATGAGCCTTCTTATTGCTTCTTCCTCCGCATGTTTAGAGTACGACTTCTGGTACCTCTCCTAAAACCCCAAGGAAAAAAAAGTGCGAGTAATCAGTTTTATTAATTGAAATTTTGGCAGGGGCAAACAATTTACTTGAACAAATATTTGAACATTACCAGGTATTTTTCCCATTCTGCGTCGAGAGCCGAATTTCCAACGGTGAGTTTTCCAGCTGTGACTGCTGTCACCAAAGTCAGGATCACCAAGAGTCGCATGGTTGATGTTGTGCCTTGAGGACAGGAACAAGTGCGATGGATTGTTGGTAAGACACCTCCTTATATTGAGTCTCTTTCATCCAAAAAAAATATATATGATCTATTGGACTCGGATATCAGGTTATTCACCTGTCCTACCGGTTTCATGCGACTTTTACCTGATTCTATTTTTAGCCTGGAGGCTTTTGAAAAAAAATTGGTGTGTCGAGTACCATTGTTTACAAAACTGAAGTGTTATTATCACATTCATCTACAGAATGGTTCACAACAACAATTATTCGGGAGGAGAGAAATAGTGGATTGTTTACCCAAGCAACCATTACGATGACATGTTTGACTTTCAATAATTTTCATCCTGCAGAAACTTGTCCTTAATTTGATTGGCACAACAAATAATTATGTAAATAATTAAAATTTTGGTCATTATTTACTGCTACATTATTTGTAATGAACTGTAGGTAGCTCATATGTACAGAGAGTGATTGCGCCAATGGCAGTCATGCGATCAGCAATACACTTCATGATATAAGTCATCCAGCATGTGCATATTTGTTTAGGTTTTTGAGGTGGATGATGATGAGATATTATTATTGACTGATCCAGGTATTTGTGAGTGTGGATTGTCTGCCCCACATGATTACGTTGTGCCAAAGGTGTGTTGAGTTCCCTGCACGATTAGCAAATGAGGCCAGAATTGTGTACAGAGAGATGTATATTGCATAATATTGCAATTCCACTAGGCCTATAGTATTTTTTTTGCAAATTCGGTTAATTATTATCAGTGGACAGTGGTGAATTTCCTAGTATATCATTCTTATGCTATTTTTCCACATAGTCACCATCTCGTATAGGCTAATGGCAAAAAAAGACATTTTAATGAAACAACTCAATGTTTTTAAAATAGTCGATTCAATTCTTTTATTTTCTGGGCTTTTCGCAGTTATACAGTGACGTATGTTGCAAAAGTAGCGATTCCGCATTTGTTTCCATCGTTGCGAATCATCCTCATGTAACCCTGTTCGCCCCAATTGAGTCCCCAGTGATTTCTCAATATGTAGTATTGAACATTGTCTGAGGTCACACCGTATCCGATGGTCAGCATCGACAAGTCCACATCTTCGGAGGAACATTCCGGCTCATTGTACACGCCTCCACTATAATAGTGAGAGAATCATCAATCATTACAAACAATTAATCGATCGATTATATCACCTGTAGAACTGGAAGGATGATCGACTGGCATCGACATAAACAGAAATTGGTCCAATGTTGGCCACAGCTGCTTGCAACTGTCCTTCATCTCCTTGTGGCAACGATTCCCATCCGGTTATAGTAGATCCAATAGTTTTTTCATTGAATCTGCATGTTCCGTTCTGAAATTTAAAAATAAATTTAAATAGAAATTACACACAGCAGTGGGCCACTCACCTTCTCTGGGTCAGGATATCCATCTTCTGTGTCAACCCCTCCCATGTCGTAAATACACTGGTAGACGTTGAATGAGTCACAGCAGTCGGCCAGGTTGATCTCGCTGAGAGGCACCAGTTGACCTGTGGCCAGTGCGTGCTGACCTTCGATAGTGCCCGTGGTTGAGAAGCACCAGCCGTACACTAGCTGACCTTCGTCCATTACTTTCTTCACTATTCCTTTTGTGCGCCAGTCCACCTGCAATCCACACACAAAATTTACAATATTATTTAAGCCATTTTCTCCACGTGAAATACTAACCTATTAGAATATTTTAATAATTGAGCTCACCTTTCATTTTTAATGCCAATTTGAATAATAGTATGACTTATAGTTTTGCATTTTAAATGTTGGAAGAATGAGTCAAAGAGTAAGTGGAACAAAATGAAACATTTTGCAGTTCGTCAGATATTTCAAAACGTACCGAATCAGGGAGATCTTCGGCCATATTGAGGGTGTGTTTGGTCACTGATTGTTGAACCGGCTTCTGACCCATCATCTCTCTAAACTCGTCGTGTGTCTGAAATATTATTCAAATAAAATATTGCACGTACTTTGCAATATTCATATCGAATTTACCATGTCTGCAAATATGTTTTCTGCCAAGGTGTAGCTCTGCCTTCCCATATTCGCCTCCTCATTATGCTTGTTAATCATCATTATATTCGCAGCCCAAACGCCACGTCTCAGTTGTTCCTCTTCAGCAGAGTCGTACTTCTTATTGTACTTTACCTAAAATTGCAATCAATTAGTAATGCACCATGAGTAATTATTACAAGTCCATAATACCTTGAATTCGTTCCATCTCTTCTGCTCGAAATTTAACTCCGGAAAGCACGTGACTCCTGCCACTACCAACAATGTTAAAGTTAGCAATCTCATTGTTGCGAGCTCTTTCTATATACCTGTGCTAATTTCAACCACTGTTCCGAATCGACTGACTTTCAGGTGACCTTATCTATTTCTATATCTCACGTTAGCACTTGGCACTTCCATGGTTACTTTTGATATCGATGACCTTCTGTTACTTAATAGTCGAAATATGTTTTTTTTGTTTGGTGGGGAGGTGGGGTGTCTCGTGATAATAGTTGTGATCCTGACCTTTACCAACATGCGGTCTCATGCAATAAATTCAAGGACAGTCATATTGCGCTGCTCAGTGTCGTGGCGACTGAACCGAAGTCTTTCAATAATGTGACTTATAGACAGATAAATGTTGCATCTCGTAATTTTTTAGCAAACACAATAATGGCTGTGTACATGGGCCTCACCTAAATATTGCATTCCAATAAAAAAACATTTACATCGACAAATTTTTCGTTCAGAACTGTGCGTTACTTGCAAGCACTTCAACATGGCGAAAGTTCACCTCCTGATGTACTTGACCTTTGTGGTAAATTCGGCTGAAACTGATGTTTATTTCCATCGTTATTCTGATGACATCAGATTGATGTCGTCTTTTGCAAGAAAACTTGCGGATGAATCTGTTTGCTCATTATCAGTGGCCATGGACACTAATTTTGGCAAATTAGACGTGACACCGTACTGGCACCTGAATTACCGCACAGTGGTCACAACCCGCATGACCGACTTCCCATACTCATATTCCGACTACCCTGAACTTAGCAGTCAGAGTGACCTGTACTCGTTCACAAGCATGCCGCCTCAACTCAGGTCCAGATTTTGGCCCGGTTCATCCTGCACGTGGAACATCCTCATCCCAAGCTCAGACCAGGTCCTGCCCAATTTAACAGTCCATCTGGCCTCCTTCGCTAGGGTGCGAAACCTCCAGGACAAGTTCGTGTATTTCATGCCTGAAGAAGCGAGCCCAGGAGACGCCCTGATGTCAACCACTGCGTCTGGAATACGCTTCAAGTTGATGGCCGCTTATTCTCACGAAGGACTAGAGTTGCATTCGGTTTGTTTCTACTGCGACCATGGCCAAACAAAGGTCGTCCAGATGGGAACTTACAACAATGGGACTGACCTGGCTGTGTTGTATCCGATTGATAGTGTTAACTTCAATGGAGGTGAGTTCCATATGGGGAGCAGGCTTCCTCCGATGTATGCAATACAGACAGGGGAAAGTTTGCGAAAGAAGATACGGAAGGTGGGCGAAAAAGGATTGGAAGTATTAGAGAGATGGGTACTAACATTTGAGGAAAAATTTAATGCTAGTGTTGTGATGCATTTTATGGATGACATACCGTCGGGCGATGTGAGTAGACTTGATCAGAAATATTCAAATGGGACGTTGTCAGGAAGTGTTGCAGCCATTGCACGTCAAAAAGTGTCAGCTGTGAATTACCTGTTTTATTCAGCCGAAGCAGCGCAATATGTTGACCTGTCCTTTCCTTACGTGTTCTATGGCATGACCTTTGTTACCAGACGACCTAAGCCTATTCGTACGTGGAAGGTTCTGATTTATCCGTACGATTGGGTCGTGTGGTTAGCCTTGCTGGCGTCAATTTTGTTATCAAGTTTGGTGATTCGTGTTCAAAGAAACAGAAGACTCACTTTTGCGCAGTCTGTGACATACACACTGAGAATTATGATAGAACAACCCGCTGTAAAGTCACAGGCTACACCGTACTTTTTCGCGTCAATGTTCTGGATATTTTGCATCGTTATTACGTGTGGTTACAAGAGTAAACTGACTTCGTTTATAACTACCCCACCTCATGACACGATTCCTCAAAGTTTGGAAAATTTAGTGCATTCCGATTTCAAATGGGGCGTGCATATGCTCGAGTCTTTCATGATAAAGGCTATGGTTTCTTGGGGGCCGGGAAATGATCTGGAGAGTCGCATATTTAACTTTTCGAAAATTGAAATTTTAAGCAGTTACAATTCCTGCCTCAACAAGTCTCTAGAGTCTGACTTCGCGTGCATAATTAATACAGATGCTCTGAAATATAAAATGGCCCCCTTCATGACTTCTCGAGGAGAACCCGAACTGACCATTGCTCCTCTCGAATTCTTTAATATTGTTACTTCGGTGGCGCTCTTGCCAAAGGAGACATATCCTCTCCAGATATAAACAGATACATACAAAATATAGTTGAATATGACCTTTCCAGGAAATGGATAAATGATAACAACCTAATGAAATATTTGCCGCAAATTAGAAGGAAACATAGAGAGGAATCGATGCGGGTTTAAGCTGACATGAAGTTTTCACTTGAGGAATTACAAGCTGCTTTTCTTTTGTGGTTGATTGGACTAGGTGTCTCGCTATTAGCATGGTGCACTGAAGCAAGACTATAATGGGTCCCTAATATGACAGTTACACTGGAGCTTGAAAAAATGCCAGAATGAAAAATGATGGAGAGTAGAATAGGCCTAACTAAAATGTCAAAATGTATGTGCTGTAATTAAGAACACAAATTTCATACATTTCATGTTGCTTTGTGAATAATCCAGTGGAGTAAAATTATTATCAGACCTGCACATGTAGCCAACTCTATACGTATACGGCCGTACATTACGAATTTTATGGTAACAGTGTGAAAGTGCAATATAACATTGTAACAGCGTAATCCTTTATAAGATGAACGCGTCACCGTACAAGCAAGAGCTCTTGGTACAAGTTATCGAATCAAACTATAATATTGTTTTATGTCTTTATTGATGTGAGATGGTCCCTGTCCCTCGTAATGGATTAGTCAATCAGTGTATCGCAATTAAGGCAAGTAAGCGTATGAAATGTTTTCTCTTGATGGCTCTTAAGCAGTTGTTTGCACCCCTCTATTTGTCAATATTCAATGCCATAAAGCTGTCGAGTAACTTGACAATTATTTTCCTGTTCCATTTTTTGTCTCACAGGGACGTTAGGGGGTACCGATTTAATTAAGTTCAGTTCTTTTCGGATAATTCAGGCATGATCGTCCAACTTTTGCTGATTTCTATGACGTTTCCCGTTCTGTTACAAGCCAGGTGAATTTGATTGTTCGCGATTCAGCAAGACAGATTCTCGCGGAGGAATCGTGTGCATTTCTAGTGGCAAAGGACGCCGACAGACTGGACTTGGGCAAGTTTGAAGCGATACAATACGCGTACAATTTGTGCATGTGGCTCGCATGCTAAGTTGTGATTGCAGTGACCAGCCTGGTACTGCACGTTATGAAATCAGTACATATTAGTGCACACGCGCTCTTTACGGTTAGTTTTGAGAGCAGTTACGTATAACGGGAGTGGTCGAATCCAGTATTATGAATAGGTTGATTTCGGAGTTTCATTTCCAGTTGAAATTGAGGGATCTATCGATCATTCGATTCAAGAATAAGAAAGATTTGCGTTTCCTTGCGGAAATGGTGTTTTCATTAACAGAGATGTATGGTACAATTTACGTGCTGTTAATTGGGTTAGGTGTGTCAATCATAATATTACTGATATAAATTGCATCCAGTAGGCTAAGATATATTTCCGACATGTAAATGCCGCCAAATTTTCCGCAAAAATTAAGATCAAAATCCAGTAACAATTAAATACAGTATTAGGACCTGGGTAGGGTGAATTTCGCCCTTTCCTTGGACACAGTAATGTCCATGTTCTGGTGCTGCTGATCTGCTTACATTATTCCGTTTTAGAGACTGATTGGATAGTCGTAGTACTGTTTCGTCTCGTTCATCATCTAAAGTCTAAACCATCATGTTTGCATCGGTGTCAATGAAAAAAAAGGTGCACATATGCCTTTTAATCTAAGCAATAAATTTCCAACCAACGAGAGATACTCACTCCAGAGCTGCTAGTCATCAATAACGTCAAAGTTTTAAGTAGTCCGTTGATATATTTATTATTTAATATACAATATCACAATATGTAATAACATATTATACCACTATAATATGAAATAAATTAATGTCGAAATGTACTAATTTCCGGTTTGTTCTACAATGGTTACAATTATTGTTCTCCAATTTTGTTCCGCATTCCTGTAATAAATGGCTGAAATATTCCAGCATAGTTCACTGTACTCATTGATCATAAAATCATACTTAAGACTGATCACGACATCATGATGAACTATTTTCTTGCTAATACAGGCCAAATATATACTTATGGTATGTGAAAAAGTGTCGGTATTTTCATTTAAGTAATAAATAATTTAACAGGCCCAAAATGTCACTTCATCACCAAATCGCCCGAATCACCTTTTACCTTCTCGGTATAATAGACCATTAGTAGATTGCTTTCACAAATGTATCAATACCATCACTTTGTCAACTGACCGCTTGAATGTAAAATACTGCGCAAAATACCAGTCTTCACCAGCGCCGGATTCACCAAGTAGGCACAATATGCATTTGCCTAATGGCGGCCATAAGTTGAGCTTGGTAATTTTTTAAATAAGATAAAATAAACATAAAATACAGAGGAGAACAGAAAACATCATAAACAAGTTCACCTAAAAAGAAGGCGAGGATTAAACATCTTAAAGAACTGCCGGCCTAAGTGTTTATATATACATGGTACTCCCGATTTAATATCCGTGTTTCTAATTATCGGTACATCGCCAAAACTAAGGAAAATAAATAAAAGTCCGAAAAATGTCAATATTTCTCGCAAAAAAATATTTCCCCGTAAGACAGACTAAAAATGTGTTGGAGGTTTCATAATTTTGAAGGCAGACATGACTGAACAGGAAGTCACACTATAATCTGTTCAACATACTATATCGCCCAAAAAGATAGAGACGATTTTGCATTCAACTCAAGTGCAACTTGCACTTGAATCAAATGCCTATCGTCTCTATCTTTTTGAGCGATATAGTACGTGTAGAGCAGATATCATACACGAATAATCCGTCAAGCGACTCAAAAAAAAATCACAATCTTAACTTAATTCATTGAAAATGATTTTAAAATTACTAAGTGTTTCAAGCTCTTGCTCAACCCTAAACTCGTTGAATATTTTTTTATTTTCACTTCCCCACATTTTTTTTACAAGACTTTCCATGTTCTGTCACATGTCTGCACTCTGCAGGTGTAGACAATTCTCTTTAGACATCTAAACTGCTCCGCAGAAACTTATAAAAGCCCCAACTATTCTGCTTACAATTCAACAATACTAGTTCAAAAAGTATAGGCAGCAAGATTTTCAACCAGTGGCAGAATTATTGAGTACAGTTGCGTTACTGGGTATTACAACATGTAGCTGAATTCCATTGTTGCCATTCTAGATGACGTGGTGTGTTTAGATAACTGGACTACTGTACATCCTTTTGAATGAGATATTAAACACCGAAATCACTTGTCTTTTGTGTGTGTTCTCTCGTGACATTTCAAATTGTTTGAGAGAGCAAACCTTTTACTGCAAACCTTGCAACTAAATGGCTTCTCCCCTGTGTGAGTTCTCATGTGTTCATTCAAATGCCCTGAACGAGTAAATTTTGTCTTGCAAACCTGGCAGCAGAATGGCTTCTCCCCTGTGTGAGTTCTCATGTGTTCATTCAAATGTCCTGAATGAGTAAAGGCTTTCTTGCAAACCTGGCAGGTGAATGGCTTCTCCCCTGTGTGAGTTCTCATGTGTTCATTCAAATCTCCTGAACGAGTAAAGGCTTTCTTGCAAACCTGGCAGCTGAATGGCTTCTCGCCTGTGTGAGTTCTCATGTGTGAATTCAAATGTTCTGAACGAGTAAAGGTTTTCTTGCAAACCTGGCAACTGAAAGGTTTCTCCCCTGTGTGAGTTCTCATGTGTGAATTCAAATGTTCTGAACGAGTAAAGGTTTTCTTGCAAACCTGGCATCTGAATGGCTTCTCTCCCGTGTGGGTCATCGAGTGTCTCTTCAGACCATGCGAGTCTCTCAACTTTCTATTGCAAACTTGGCAACTGAATGGCTTGTCTTTGCAATTGATTTTCTTTTGACTCTTCAACACATTCCTGGAACTAAATGTCCCTTGACAAGAATTCCCCTGCAAGTTCGACCCTTGGTCCATGTCTGGCTGGATCCCATTCGCCATGTTCTTTTCAGCTTCTTCTCTCTGAAATGGGTAAATGTGAGCTTATTAAATATTCACGATAATATACGTAAATGCAGTTTTAATGAAAGCAAAATGTTGGAATTAGGTGTGAATGTGATGCAATATTATTACTGGGACATTCCACTTGGGGTGGGCCACCAGGTGTCCTTCATCCTCTCCGACGTTTATTATGCCATTTTGGTACATTTACATAGTACTGATACGTGACACCCCTATTCATACGCGGCCATTTTGTTGCTGTTGTTGTCATTCCAGACTTTATTTCTCTGGATGACATTGATTGATTGGGATAATATTTTAATCTCCCTTGCAATACGATGGTGTGAAGACACATTTGCCATTAAAATAAAAATTACGTGATAACTTCCTGTGTAAGGGTGGATTACGTGGGAGGAGGGAAATGAAAGGTGTCAATTTATATTATTTTTTCATCGCGTAGGCCGCAGGGTAAACCATACGTGATGGCCAGTTTTGTTTATTGGTCTCACAAGGGAAGACCGTGACGTGTGACTAACCGATTTGGACAAAAATCGCTCAGTGGGTAAAATCACATGCACATAATTCACTGGTGAAGGTAAAAACCCGCACTTCGCAGCCATTTTCGAGATATGAGTGAGGTCAGATCCGGGGCGCTCAATATAGTGCATCCTCTTGCTCCCTTTTTAGACTTTTTATCATCATCGAAAAAAAGTTTGTTGACAAGTATCAGGGCCTCAACCGCAACATATAGCGGCAAACTGTTTTCGGATTCGGATTAAACGCGACATATATAGGTGTCATGGCCAACTTCCGGTGACCGCCACTTCCGGTTTTCAGGGTTCACTCTATCCGCACAAGTCTACTTCAGAGTTTGAGACCAATGCCCCAGTCCCGTGACAGATAATAGGATTTCTACTGTAATCTCACCTAACAATTTGTACATTTAGGAAGACTATTAAACTTGAATGAGACTACTTCATCGTCAATGTTACTTTCTTTGGGGAAAATTTACCCATAAAGTTTCATACTTGAAAGAATGAGAAAAAGTATATTCTAATCACACTCACGTGATTTGCCAATCTTGTTTTGTCCCCTTCTCCCTCCCGCCATTTTCTAGTCAAGTTCTTAACATGGTTTTATTTTTGTCTGCACATACTCCAATTAAATGCCATGTGGCACATGCTTTAGCCTAATTAATAAGTTAGTTATAATAAACACAAGAAATGAGCAGTATGTACTGGATCCCTCTATTTATCATATAAGATGTTTTTCTCGTCGAGTATGGGCGCCCCAAGGACTCGGTTAAACACTGGCATAAAATAATTACCTGAAGAGGTATGGAATGATGAATTGCATATTATGAAGAACTACATAAAGTGTGGAAAGACGGAATGAAAATAATTACATAACAGTTTCTTGATGCTGAAAAATGTAAAACGTCATGTTAGTGACTGCTATGTAGTCAGTTAAGTGTGACTAAAATTATTCGTACAAGAAGGGCACTAACGATACTTGACGTCATCTTCCTTATGAACTTCTATCGCTCAAGAAGATGGGAAGGTGTCATCATTCCATGCCTCTTCAGGTAATTTGTGTCAGTATTTAACGGAGGCCGTATGGCGCCCAGGGAGGGAGAAGGGGACAACACAAGATTGGCAAATCACGTGAGTGTGATTAGAATATACTTTTTCTCATTCTTTCAAGTATGAAACTTTATGGGTAAATGTTCCCCAAAGAAAGTAACATTGACGAAGAAGTAGTTTCATTCAAGTTTAAAAGAAAATAAATTGAAATAAAGGTGATAACAAAAAATTGAATTTAAAAGAGGTGCAGGTTCGTCACCTGGGGAAGACCCGTGTGCGTTGAACAAAAATTCCTGATTTAGGCTGCCGGAAAAATACGCTTCTTTGAAAATATTTGATTTTTATCCTACGATATTTACTCTTATCTCATTTATTTGGGCCTTTTATGGCTTAACAATAAAGTGCTGATTATTTTACATCGTCCTGAAAAGGAACACTGTTAATGTTAACACCAAAAAAAATTACGTTAGGTTGTGTCTGGGTTTTGACATGAATATGTCTTTAAAATGGGATCAGTATTGGAGGGCATCCCCGAAAAGTTGCCCATTGTGCAGTGAATGAAGCCAAGGCACTTTGGGCAATCCGAAGAGACACTGACCTGCATAGACCCCAGGGAGCCGGGGTGGCCTCTGGTCGGACCAGAGGTATCCGTTTTCGTATAACACGAGAGATAAGAAGGCGGGGGACGGAGACTCCCATAAGCTTTTATCATTTGATTGTTCCTTTTGATACCATCAAGAGCTTGATACCATCTAAGCTCTACGCCAACTTGCTTCGCCACCGACTGACTACTGGGTAGTTGTCTACTTACATGGGCAGATAATGCAGCCATTTTGTGATGCATGCCACGAGTTGAATTTTATTTTATTCACTCGTTCAAATATCAAACTCAAAGCAAAGAAAATCTTAATATTTTCCAATTGTGACAGCTCTAACGTTTTAATGACAATGGAAAAGATACTCAAAAGGTCTAGTCTGCACACTCAAATCAGCAAATTGGTCAGATATATCGTTTGATGTCACCAGCTTTGCACTGTATTTGCAGTAGTACATTTTGATAGCCATGCTAGGTAACTAACTGTACAAAAGTCAATATTCTTAACTTCTTAAGGATGCCATTTTCCATACACATGAGTGAAAGCCAATTCAAACACTGTTGCCACATTGTGCTGCGAAGTGGATATTTTTTTTAAAAAAAGGGTCAGTCTTTAAAATGACGTTCTCTTGCGCCACTATTTTTGAAAATGGGCTAATGTCTATTTGCATCCTCCTCCAGCCTATGTTTGAAATCATGTATCGGTATTATACTTTAAAATTAACATTTATTCTAATTGATGCTTGCATGAGGTATGACAATAGGACAATATTGGTCATTGTGACATTGACACATCCCAGCACAAGAAACAATTTTGTTAATAATCAGATTCAATGAATAATTGAACCACAAAACCAAGCACCATTTACCATTGCCACTAAAAATAAAATTCCAGAAGATTGTTGGAAACCTTTCTGACCACTTGAAAAATCAAGAATTCCAAATTTGATTTTCACAACAGGTACGAAAAAACAGGGTGTCACCTTTGAGTCTGATAGGCCTCCAATATATTAAACAAGAGGATGCATGGGCTGATCCTTTAAGTATGTTGAAACTGTTGCCATTTTACGTATGGCAACCGAGTTTTCATTCCATCATATGTGAACATGCCCAATCTGCTTTCTCACCTGGTTTTGACTCCTCTTGTGTACAGTTCCACGATCTGCTTCCTTCTCCCCGGGTGAACCAGTATCAGCATCATGTCTTTCCCTGCCATCCTCCTCTTCCGCTGCACCAGCAGAGTCGCCTTCCTGGCTGCAGTTGCCCTCTTCCTCCTCCTCCTCCTCCTCCCTTGGCTCCTCCTTGACCTTCAGAGCCCATCTGATTCCTTCCCAACCTCGCTTGTCCATCTCCTCCTTGGTGAAGGTGATTGTGGCCCTCACCTCCTGTTCCTCCTCCTCTGGCTCCACCTTGACCCTGTCCCATTTGGAGTGGGTGGTGCTGTGTACAAACAGGTCCATCTTCCTGGTGAACACCTTGTCTGGACAGCAGGGGCACTGGAATCTTCCCACTTGCATCATGTTGCTAGCTGGATGGGGAGTGGGTCTCTCCTCTGTCAGCTGTTCTCTCAACTGATGCACACCTGCCTGGAACTGGAAGAGTGCATAAGACGTGTCCAGTGTGATTACCCTACACGCACAACCCCAACCAGACCAGTCCTGGAAAATTGAGGAACACAGCTGAGGGTGTTCACTAGGTTTCACATTGGTTTCACTAGCATGAGCGTGTAAAAGCTGGTGAAACTGCTGGTTTCTATACCACTTTCGGCACGTGAAGATGTGCACTCTGGTTCTCACCTAGTTTAGCCCGGCTGTGCGTGTCTCCACTTCCTTCGTCTGCCTCTTCCTCTTCCCTGGCTGGACCAGTGTCACTCTCCTGTCCAGAGTAGCTCTTCTCTTCCTCTCCCGGGGTCTCCGCTTCAACCAATCTGCTGTCCTCTATGGCACCACCTCGTCTTCTCCCCGAACATCCGTCGTCCTCTTCTGGCTCCTCCTTGACCTCTGTGCCAACTGGTGTGTGTGGCAGCAGATGAGGCCTCCTGTTGATGACCTCTTGTCGGTGCAGTGGGCTGATCCTACAAGTCTAGACCTGCATTTGGTGGTGAGCTGTATCAACTCAACTGACTAACCCAAAAGTGCCCCCTCTTCTGAAACCGGGACCTTTCCTCACGGACGAAAAGAGATGGACTGGAACACAGATTACGACTACCCTCTAGATGGGAAATTAAATACTAAAAATTCTTCCCCGCTTTGCTGGTGGCGCCGCTATCGGTTTGCTCTCCGAACTAAATCGTGATACGGTACCGTATCCTAGGCTACAGAAAGGGGGTCGGGGTGGGGGCTGCTGGGGGTTTGGAATACCTTGGCCACGGCCTTACCCCGTGACCTTGGAGGTCACTTCGAGGTGCTGCAGGTCACTTTCATGTCCGGTCCACGTTGTAGGCTAGATAAATATATTGCTAAAAATGATACTGGGAAGGAATAAATTGCACAAAAACTGGGCATAGATATTGTTTAATAATTTCTTTCTGTTATGGTACTGAATCGTTACATAATTATGATGTGACATAATTATTGCAAATGGCGTGACAAATGGGAACAATATACTGATGGAAATATCATCTTGCTCACACACATTTCTTTCGCGGAAAATGGAGTCCAAAAGGGTGTCCGATGCGGTCCGATCCTTCCAGTCGTGTTGTCAGCCCCGGTCAGCCTGAAACAAAAGACCCAAGGCGTATTTTGGGCATCTTGAAGCAACACGCACGGGAGGCAGCACGGGTTGTTAGGGAGAGTAAGAAGCAGGTAGATCTAGAGGAGAGTGAGAGGCTGGAGAAGGCCTTCAAGGAGGATGAGAAGTCTT
>KZ538152.1:91766-117679 GCA_000934665.2 Catajapyx aquilonaris | reverse complement strand
GCTCGCGGGGGTACATAGGAATTACCTTTATTGGCCTTCAAAGTGATCTCCAGCAGACACAACACACTTTTGAAAACGCCCGTAAAGCTTCTGAAATTAGTGAGAAAAATTTATCTGTGGACCCCCTCCAGATTTATTGTCACATGGGCCTGAACCTCCATGACGTCCACAAAACGTGATCCCTTCATGAATCCTTTAAAGTTCAGCGTGGTATCACTGTTAGGGATCACCCAATGCTGTACTCTCCCAACCTTTATCCTGTAGACTTTTTTTGTTGTTTCATCGCATGATGAAGGGATCACGCTTTGGGGCCATTCAGGCCCGGATGTGACAGCGGATCTGGAAAGGGGGGAGTGTCCAATGATTGATTTGTATAACTGTCCTCAGAAGCTTTACGAACGATTTAAAATGTGTTGTGTCTGATGGAGAGCACTTTGAAGACTGATAAAGGTAATTTTTATGTACCTTTTGTTTTGTTGCTTTTATTGTACAAGTAACATTCACCGAAATTTTTAGACACCCCACACAGTACATATGTGCCAGTATGAAGATGTGCACTTACCCGTAGGAGAGTGAGTACACCCTTGGGAATACATTTTATGTACCAGTATATGTCCTCGGGGATCACCATTTCTCCCAGGGTGTTCTAGATCGTAACTTGAGGGCTCCCTCCATCGTTTGGCAGGACAGTTTCTCTGGGTCATGATTGGAGTTGCCTACTGATGCAGTCACATGACCAATACGACCACCACCATCCGATAGAGTTGCTCCAGGAATGCCGAACATTTTGGGAAAGAAGTATTGCGAACCGCGATGATCACCAACTCACCCAACCTTTTCGCATCGATTCCTCTCTTTCTGCCCCTTTTCTCTTTTAATCCATCCACACAAGAGCATTCAAGAGTCTGACACCCNCCCCTTTCAGACGCAACGAAAATGGGATAGGATTGGCGCCCCTGACTTATACGTCATACCTCATTAACTTACAAGAAAAGGCTGGAAAAAGACAACATATAAATGAAAACACGGTTAATGTAGTCATAGTTCATTTACTTGTCCGTGGAAAAGCTTTTTGCACAACCAAACTCACTCCATAACTCCCATGGCGGAAAGTTCATCACTCATACAAATATGTACAAATGCACAAGAGGTTCTGCTGTTTTTTTTATTATTTTCATGTAGTTGTTGTCGGAGACATTGCTAGCGGCTCCCTGAAAACACATTTCGAACCAAACATGAGTTAGGAAATACACCGCACGAGTTACTATAAATTTAAAAAGAAAAGGTACCGCAAGTCAAGTTTTGCCTCGAGGCTGGAGAGCGACAAGGTATATTTTACGAACGCAATATATATCTTACTATCCATTAGTTATGTTCGGTTCAGAATGTCCTTCCGGAGCCCACTGCTAGCAGTTATGACTTTACACACACAAGAGTGTGCCTCTAACTAAATTAATTCTTTTAAAGCATTAGGGTTATGTTTTCGCGCATCTTTCCAGTCTTGATTTAAATATTATGCGTGGCATCATATGTCCATGATGATTTTTACTTTTTGTGACTGAAATTTCATCTCCAATTGTGGCTACAGCAATTCAACTGCTCCTGAAATGTTATTTCTACGAGTCAGAGCTAAACAAATACAGTAAGCCTAAGATACACAAAAAATTCGTTATCACGATTTCGATATTTTCTGGTTCTCATTATTTCTCAGTATACGAGGGGCGTTACAAAGTTCGTGGTCTCTCTTTGAAGGTGTGGCAAATGTAAGAATCTGACGATGCCATGCATAGGGCAGATCTTGAAATCCCTCCATTTGCTTAGTTTCCTCATTGTTTTGAATATTTGCGTTATATTCCATGTAATTTATTTCCCTATGTAGACAAATAAAACTAGTTATTTAACAAAAATGTCTCTTGATTATTTTTCATGTCATTAACTTAAATAACGCCCCTCGTACATTGGGTTCTTGCAGTAAGTTAATTGTCACGAAATGAAACTGCATTATTTATGCTAATGTTAGTGGATACCAAAATATGTCCGGATTATTATGCGAGTACACGTCACATATTTGTGACATTTCAATCTGTCATGCCACCAAAACGCTACGAGCAAGTCCATTTTCCTTGTTTGCTCAGGTGATATCAGTCACAGGTTGGTTATCAAAAATCTCTACAAACAGCAATTTGTCTCCGAACTAAATGCGATTTTTCAATTCACTCATCGCCCGCCCCCCACCCTTATAATTTTTCCGCATCATTAGAAATAACGAACCTGACATTGGGTAGCTGCTACACATATGTTATTGCACGAAACAGGTGGCACAATCTGTGTCGTCTTTTTAAGACTCGACTTTCACCTGCCCGACAAGTTTTAGCAGCAGCTTTCGGAGATAAGTGGTGGGAAAACAAACAAACGAAGAAAAAAAATGTCCACGGGGAATTAAGACGAGAAATTATCTGCAGAGGTTGTGATTAATGGTAACTGGCAAAACTCGAACCTGCAAAATTCACGTGCAGTGATCTGCAGCCAAGTAATACTTCATGTGACTTCGTAAAGACAAATAAAAGAAATGTCCTTCAACCTCGTCATATTGTCATTTACCATCCCAACCCCAACTGGACCAAGAGCAGTTAGTCTACTCTGCTAAAGGCCTCCACACGGTGTTACAGAGAATAGAGAGAGAAAAAGAGAGATAGAGAGAGAAGGTATTGAAAAAAGATCAAAGATGATCATGCAATCCACATGATAAGGCACTTGTGGTGTCAGTCAGATGGGGTCGACTCTTGTTCACTTGCGTCCTTTGCTGAGGTCCGTGGCAGTTAAGGAGGACAGCGGGACTGGGATAGTGATGAAGTGTTGTGATGACGCTGACGAACCACCAACAGCACTGCTGCCTGGAATAGACACCACGTCATGTTTCCCCAAATTGGATTAGGATGCTTGATTGAGTTATGGGTTAGGTGGTGGTGTTAGCTTCCTTCTTGGGTTGCTGCCCCTTACTCTGGTCTGCTTGTAAATTGAAGATCAGGCCGTCCGTCTTGGACGTAGTGTACATCATTCCTTGAGACTTTTGGTACACCAGCGCTGGAATCGCACTGCTACTGGAAGATGTCACGATCATGTCTCCTGAAAAAATTAAAACCTTATGTCATCATGTTCGATGACTTAATCACTGACAAAACTGTCCCTTCTGTTGGTGACAAATTCGGAAACAGTCAAATCACATGACTGTATTTTTGCAGTGTAAGAATTTTAAATTCGCAATAGTTGAAGGGAAAATATCGGTTAGATCAATTTCCGGTAGATTCCCACAACTCTTGTTGTGCAGTGGTGATCTGTGGTACCTCTGTTCGCAGATACGTATGCTGCCAATTTTAAGTGTTCGGTGCAAGACTGCAAGAATGGAATATCCGAATTTATACAGTAACTCCGATGTCAATGAAAAACAGTAGAGTTAATAAAAAAGTGATATCTACTGTACCTTGTGTCAGAGCACCACGCATAATTATTTTGTGCAATGTGTCTTTCAGTTCCGCGTACAGTACATTTTCATTTTTGTTATTATGTCCCACTCATGCACCAAGCCCTCATTTTGTAACACATTGGTCGTGACTAGATTGACAACTCTCTCGTACTGTAATTTGTAACACACAATCGGTCCTATACAGTTAACCCGCGACCGCGAGGCATGTTCAATTCCCTTACATGCCCGATATAAGCCCATACCTCCCAGTGCCAACTAATCGGAGATTCCTACCTGATAATGACTGGGTAGTTGGCACTACTGAAAGAGGTACGGTGGCAGTTGCGGATGACTCAGACGACGAGTTTGGCATACCTGAAACAAAACAATAGCAATTCATATATCAGGCCCCCAATTCAATGCAATTAATTAAAGAATTTACGTACCTGGCACCAAAATGGTGGCAAACCCAGCTTGTCTATTTCTGCCTGAGTTTGATGGAAATGCATTGGATGTCGTGGTTGTGGAAGTGCTTGACAAAGGCGACAGACTTAATAAGGATAAGTGCTGTTGTTGGCTAATATTTGCACCCGGAGATGGGGTAGGGGTGCCCGGAGAGGACGATCCCGATGACGGAGTGAAGCTCAGTCCCATACCATTTAGATGGTGACCTGACCCATGACCTTCGTCCGCAGGTCCAGGAGTCTCATTACAAGGCCCGTCGCTGCCGCATTCCGACTTCGGCGACGATGCTTCCTGATAACGAAGAAATTACAGGTGAAATTGTGGAAAATGTTTAGATCGGTATAGCGAGTAGCTCTCTTCATCTCGCTTCATACTCGTTATTGTTTGTTTCTTTATTAAGATTATATTCAAGATGCCTATTTGACCCTCATCTTACTATTACTTTCATCAATCCATTGCCCACTTCGATATACAATAATTCAAATGATCGCCACATATTGCAAAGCAAAGGCGGCAGTACAGAAGCCCCTTGTCACCGACCGTCACAACAAGAGCTTTCATTCACGAAGAAAATTCCAAGGTCCGCATGGAACCCCGACCAGTTAGCACCTCAATTCCGGCCAAGTGCAAGCCCATTTCCCTCTCTGTAGCACCAGTCGAACCGCAAGAGTCGCTTGGCTGGTGGGTTTATCCGGGCGTTGACGTCCTCCCTCCGCCATCTACTGAAACAGGCTTCACTTTGGCCCTTGTATATAAATCATGCCATTAGCATAAATCTCCGACTACAATGGTGGAAGTGTGCGCGCGTTGCCGCCACAACTAAGATCATGGCCATGCAGGAAGGCGTCAGCAGGGCGGGGCAATCCCAGCCTCACTCTCTTGTCATTCAAACTAGCCCAGGCTGCCTTTCAATTCTCCTCATAATTACTCCCCCTCCATATTATCTAATAACTAATTGTCAGCTGGGACTCTTCCACTCCTGCAGTCATTAGGCGCAATTTTTCTTCTGATTTTTTTTCTTCGCCAGCCTGGTTTCGCTTCCAGGGAGACATTAACGCGAGAGATAGGCAGATCAAGGATGGGTTTAATTAATACTTGTAAAAATTCTAGCTGGAAGGTACGGCTCCAATTGACTTATCCAAATATTCCAACTGACACTCTCTGTACTTAAGTCGCTGAAATATCAAGGAGAAGGTCCGCTCTGTATCTCCAGGGTTATTATTTCAAATAATCATGTCGGAGGTAGGCTTTAATTTAATATCTGACGTACTGCACACAAAGGATGCCGCCTACATTTTATGAACAAATTGTACCTATTTTAAAGACTACGCCCCGTAATATTGGTGAAACCAGGGTGAAACTATGAACAGTCCGTACTGCCCTCTTGAGCCAAACAGTACGCACTATGAGTACCTAAATTGAGTTGCAGATGGCAGCAAGGGTCAAATGCGGCCGGCAAATGCAAAGGGTCGGGTTGAGGCCGAAATGGAAGTGAGGAGGGCGGGATGGGGCTAGGGTAAAACAGGGCGTGTGGTGGCCTATGGAGCATCTGGGGCGGAGGCCCGAAAAAGGGGATAAATGGCATGTATGGCTGGGAAAGAGCGGGCAAATATAGCCGCATCATCTGGGCGGAAGGGATAAGCAAGTAAGTCCCCCCGAAAATAACCAACCACCACCCCCCAACCAGTCTCATCCCCATCCCCATCCCCTTCCACTTCACATACTCATCTCTCGCTGTTTGCACGATCCTCCATCTCTTATTTTAGCCAATGCCGTTTTCGCTCTATATGTGCTCGACTTGGCCCAAGCCGCCGACTCACTAGGGCTAAATTCGGATCACTGCTCCCCTTTTCCCGGGATTCAATCATTATAGGCCCAAATATTCTCAGAAGGAAGTGATGGACCTCATCCATACACGTGTACTCCACCTAGCAAATAAACAACTAAGGGTTACTCACTCACTTTTTGGAGTAGACACGGGACTGCCCAATAGGATGACCCCTAAGTTGCACTTCATCCGTGACACACGTATGGATGGAAAAAAGCTTTCATGCCCAACACACCTTTCATAAATCTCCGTTTTCATAATTATGTCTCATGAGCTGCGACGCAGGTTGGAAAAAGCGTGTAACCTGTGCTAGTTTATGCAGCTAAAAAGGGGCGTTAAAAGCCGGGTGTCAATAGTAATCACACAGAAATTGCGTCGTAATATTGATAGCTGTCACGTCCAATGTCCGTAACAAATCCTTGCCCACGCACTACGGACTTTTTTCAAAACATGTGCAAAAACCCCATCTCCACAATGAATTTGGCACGAATTTGCATAAGCAAATCAAAAATCTTCACTCTATTATCCCGTTCCGCATAACACGTTAGCGATAAAGAGATTGCCAAATTTTCCCTCCTATTTCACTCAAAATATAGAGTACCGGAATCCTTACAACAAAAAAGGGCTTTGTCTTCAGCACGGTGTCGGCCTAATAAACCAAACCAGGTTGGTGAGTTTCAGACAGAAGGGGATCAAGAATCTCAAACCTCGTTGCTGGTGAATTGTGAGGTGGATGGTCTGCTTGTTCTTCTGGCACGTACTAACTACTCAACTTGAATTATCAAGCTTCTGTCGATCATATATTCAACAGGTACGCATCACTTTCATACTCTCTCTCACTCACTCTCTCTCTCTCTCTCTCTTAAAAATTACACTATTTGAGAAAAGCCAAGCCACTTCTTGTTGTGGGGCTTCCTATGGCTGCATAGAGAAAAAACGAACGTCCCGTCGTCGCTTTGATTAAATTTGCACATAATAAAATAATGTTGAAAATTGACTTGTCCCATGTGACACCAAAAACAACATTCGTAACCGCTGTGGTGGAAATTCGTGTTTTGACTTGGCTAAAACGGGCATCTAACCGTTAAAAAAAAGGCTATAACTCGACGCAAACAACTTATTAAAATATTGATAACCTCTTCTCGAGTTTCAATGGTTCCCCGGGAAAATATGGCTGCAAATTACGTGAGGTTGCCAGAGAGCCCACCAATAATATTTTACCCGCAGAAATAAACGAAAACGCACCGCGAAAAAAAAAAAAACGACGAAGTAAACAAGAATGTAAATCACGCGTCTCCGATACATACTGTGCAAGTGTGGAGGGTTTACTCCTCGAGGTATGCAGGTACGCAGAATGATAATTGCTAATTGAGCTCCTGCTGACCCGTTTCTATTTTTTTGGAAGAAAAAAACCTCTTCAGTAGCCGGCAGATAAAGTCGTACCGCCAGTGTCCAATTTATCACCTTTTCAGGCTTCTGGAATGACAATCACGGAGGCTGTTTGCGTAACGTCGCATAATTCCTACTGCAACTTGTATGACCAGACTCCTTTACCTGCCACCTATATTTTTTTTTCTCGGTGGAAAGTTCGAATTTGAAAGGCTGAGCAGTGTGCGTGAGAAGAAGGTAATATAGTGCTTGATTATAATGACCTGTGCGCCTTCACCTTTTTGAGGGGATGCCGAGGGAGGGAGGGTTTAACTCTGGGTCATCGTACGACCCTCTTATTCATCATTTTTCTGCCTGATTCTAATTTGTTACCTTTATTTTTCATCGTAGCAGTTGTCCAGACTGTAATTACTCACAGGTCTCTGCATGATAACAACAACAAAAAAGTCAAGTTTAATGCAGGAAGTCCACATTCTTGAGGGCTCTTCATGCCAGGTCATTTTATTAATACAGTACGCTGGGTCTGCATGTTAATTAATCATGCGGAAAGGTGCTCACGAATGCAACCTACTGCGCTTTACCAACTCAAACAAGTCGGATTAGAACCCGATGTTCATATAATGATCTGGTGTGCACGAAACGTTACGGTAGTATTCTCCATCAGGATAATGCAAATAAGCTGCGGCATACGTACGGCTTGTAATGGTAAATACCGGCTGAAAAAATAGCACAAATAAGTGATAATGTAATACAGTACACATATTATACTTGGCACCAGGAGTCGACCAAAAATTGACGATGCAATATCTGCATATGTGGAGAAAACTTGAGGCGCAATGGGGACGAATTTTTTTATTTTATGAATTTCCCTGTTTCTGGCTTTCTGCCCAATATTTAATATGAGTTTCATATAACTTACATTTGCCTGTAATTCTGGGAAAAGCTTCTTGCACATCACATACAAGCTATATATTTTGATAATGCTGACAAGTGAGTCAGAACACTCACACTGCCTGTCACTCATCGGCATCCTGCAAATGTTATTGTTGAAATTGGAAACTATTTGATTTTATTGTTCCTAAAATGCCATTTTTACTGCATCAGAGAATAATCCATTTGCAAGGCAATTTTCATTGATTGTGAAAATATTGTTTTACTTGAGGATTTATTTTGTGAATGTTGGTTATTAGGTTGCACAGCTGGTAAATCGCTGAATGATATTTCAGACTTTAAATATATACAACACAGACGAACAGTTTACTTGTATGGTTTTAACAATCGTCCTTTATCACATTTACCAATTACTGCACACTGTGTAAACCCACCGATATCAAACCTTCAGCAGTCTCTCTGGAAAGCTGATGTCCAAGAGAAATTAATCATCCTCTGCTGAATATAATCTGCCGCATGTACTTGGAAATGCATAATTACACCTCACTCGACAAGTCGAAGAAACGTACAGCTGCTATCAGTTCCTCTCTGCCTATCTTTTGCACATCCTTACTTGATAGTGGTCAAAGGCTTGATCACGACGCACTAACAAACCTTCCTTGAAACAAAAACCCGGAACTTGAGATTGCTTGGTATTGTTTGGCTTGTGACCGCACGATGACGATCGCTCCAACATGGTTCGGCCAATTTATTAGAGACCGACTACATCGCCAGCATTAACAACCAACCTTCTTCTCTTTTTTTTCCTTTTGGTTCACCCTTTAGGGGCTGTCCTTTCTCATGGCTGGGCCGCCCTAATAACTCACATTCGAATGTAATGGCTCGTTTGGGAAAGGTCGATTACGTGAGTCCGACCACCATAATGATCTCTGCTTCCTCCATGAGTTTCTCGTCATTAAGAGCTACTTTTCATGCAAAGTGGTCCAGTTACACCCCTCACTTGAGAACGATCTTCACACGTGCCAAGAATGGGGTTTTTCACCTGTGACTTGAGCCATCAAAATTATGCACGCCCTATTGTCACAACGCGCCGTACACCTGCTAATCAGTCAAAGCTGGCGACCATGTGTCCATTTTCTTACTTGCTTTCTAATGTCTGAGCTGCTTGTTATCTGCGCTGGAGTTATTATTATTATTATTATTATTATTATTATTATTATTATTATTATTATTATTATTATTATTATTATACTTGATTGCTGCTGTGCAGCAGGCTTTAAAAATGTGCGCCTTTCGAGCGAAACTAAAAGCATGTAGCTTTGTGTCTATTCCTGGAAAGCACTGACTCAGAACCGCTCAGAACATCACAAAAAAGGGCGAAATTCTTCTTCAGCTCTTCAGCACTCAAGAATTTCGTGTAAATTCGCCGATGATTATGTAGTCATTGGGGGAAACAACAACTGAACCCCTCCCTCGAAGAACGGTGTATGTACCATAATTATATTGTTTGAAAATTAGTGAGCCTATACATGTGAAGGAGTTGACCTACAGGTGAATGGTACTTTATCACTTCTCTATATGTAGTCCTCCTATGGACTGTGATGTATACAATACTTCTCCCAGCAGTGGTCCAGCTTTGCATCCCTTCGCGAAATTTGTGTCTGTGTATGGGTGTTCATGTCTTCAATTAGGTCTGGGGACGGAAGTTTGTGCTTTTACTGTAGCTGTGGGGACGTCTGTCCCCACAGTTCGAATTGCGGGGACATTTGTCAGTCCCCACAGTTTCACACACGCGATGTGTACTATTACAGTGGGGACATGTCTAAATTAGTGGGGACATGTCCCCACTATTTTCATTTGTAGGGTTTCACAAAAGTCCATTTTTCTCAGCCTAGGTTCGTTAGGGTAGGGAGGGTAGGGTAGGGTAGGGTAGGTTAGGTTAGGTTAGGTTAGTTTAGTTTAGTTTACACTAAAGTTCGAAAAGTTGAATTTCCACGTCCCCACTCCTTAGTGAAGTGTGTGTGTGTGTGTGTGTTTTTTTGTCTAAGTCATCACACCATTCACAACATGAACATGAACAGCGTTCATGACGGCGGCGCCGGCGTCACTGTTGAAACGCGGTTATTTCAGGTGCTGGGAACAGTGTTGGGAACAGGTGATGCTGTAGTTGGATCTGACTCTCACCTGTTCCCAACACTCAAACGACACCTGAAATAACCGCGTTTCAACAATGATGATGCCATCATGAACGCTGTTCGAGAATGGTGTGATGACCAAGACAAACATATTTTTTTTTCGCGAAGAGACGCAAAGCTGGACCACTGCTGGGAGAAGTGCATCACACTCCAGGGCGACTATATACGTAGAGAAGTGATAAAGTGTCATTCGCCTGGGACAACTCCTTCACAGGGAGGCTCACTACTTTTAAAACAATAATTGCACATGAACCCTTCTTCGACGGAGGGGTTCAATTATTGCCAATTAATTAGCCACGTATGGCTTAGGGGAGAGACACACTTTGTTCTTTTCATTCGTCGTATGCACTTGGACTTGTGTGATTTTCCGTATACTTCTTAGAGTTAGTTTAAATGGATGTAGACAACCAACACTTCCCTACATTTGAAAATATCCTTTTAAACGTGATACAACTATGACGGTTAAGTGTAATCGTGTATCATTATGTCAATGAAAATCACCAAGAACCAAGTGTATTATACTATACACATGGTAGCCTATTCACAATTCTGTAAAGAAAGAAACTACAGAAAATGATATCTTTCAAAGTGAAACACCGTATTTCTCATAGAAACTACCTGATATACAGACTTATTCTGACGTATAGCATGAAGCAGAAAATGATAAATCGTGCCTGATCAGTGCCAGATACTAGGAACGCGTGTCGTTGAGAGAAAAGTACCATACACCGGTATCCTTTTTGACAGGACGAGGAACGGGCCCTAATATGTTTTGCAATTGGTTTGAAGTTAATTCTCCATTAGGAAAATAGAGGCGCACGGACTACAATTTTATATAGTCTTTCTGTAGTTGAAAACTACGGCAATGAATTTTAGCAACTCGAAACCGTTTCGAGTTGCTAAAATCCATTACCGTAGTTTTGTTATGCGCTATTTTTTCCCACATATAAACAGCTAGTACCAAATTTGGGGCAATTATTATTTATATAAATGGCCAACTGCATGCTATAAATTGGAAACCCCAGCACTCTATAACTGAACTAGGTACTACGGGGCTGCTGTACGGAAAATATGCTGCAGGGCATAATACCCGTCATGCAGGGTTTATAACATGCAGTGCCGTATACTGCTGTAGTGCTCTATATTTTTGATGGCAAATATTTCATGAGCAAATATTAGATTAAAAAGTTACTGTGACTGTACCCTGCGACAGTTAAGCTGATGAAGGTGGAATGCACCCCATCCCCAATGTTAAATCCCTGCATGTTACCCCCNAAAAAAAAAAATGCAGGCCCACATCAACAATCTGGTGTTAGTTTTTTGTACTAACATTTACGACACCTAGGTGCTAAGTAATACATTGATTGAACCAGCTCTCGTTTCTGTCGGCCCGCAGATCAGAATGTAAATACTGATTCGACTAGTGAAATATTGCTCAGTCGTATTTGTGTAAAACCGTCACGACGGATTTGCAAGATTGGCACACATTATCACTTCGTTTCTTCAAACAGGAAGTGATTTCTTTTCCAGTCGGGCAGCAATTTAAATCATTAAAAAACACTTATGTTTTTGCCCTTAAATGCCGCAAATTACTAAGCCACTTGGGTCCTGAGAATGGGAATACTTTGCCAAAGCCCGTAGGTTTTTTTGCCGACATGTTGTCCAACTTTATAATGCACGGACTGGCAAATTGCACGTCTGATAAGCAACCATAGGCTAATGGTCACTTTAGCAACCGTTACTATCACGGCTTTCATCAAGATCTCCGCTATTGTTTCATTTTACCACCACACTTAATCACAACCTTGTTCTTGTGCATCCTATTACTTGCAAAAACAAGTCATAATCCACTCACTCCTCACGTACACTTTAACTGCTGCCTCTCTTCCCATCATACTGGCTAGGTAGCAGCCTCTAGTCTCCAGGGCAATCGAATTAAGTGTTTACCAAGCAAATGGGCTGGGCCCATACATAACTTATCGCATGATTCCAAATACCGACGTGGCGGTCATTCCATATTTTTCTATATTTTTATTATGGGAGTTCAGCCCTGAAGGAACAAACAGCTGGGTCTGCATGACCCATTAAACCAGTTGGCGGCCGCACTAAGTCAGTCAGCAGTTGACTGTTACGTGCTCTGAACAACCCGATCTCTTTATCGCCAACCAAGATGGAAGAAACGAACTTGTAAGTCAGGACGTGGTCAGGGCTCTCTGTCCTTGCACTGACATTTTATTCGATATCGCCTACTTGCGCCTCCTTCACTCGATGGAGCCTACAAGGGTGTTGCCCGTCCACGAATCACGCAATATCTCAAATCGATCAAAAACAGACGCTTGAGGTGATTTTGTTCTGAAATTCTCATCAAGGAGTATACGTCATATGTGGAACACTCATGTGAAAATTATTGCACCGACAGGCGACGTGAAAGTAGTCTTCAAATTCTATTCGGTTAACCTATACTTGATAGTAATAAAAAGTGTAACATAATGTAACTTGCAAAAAGTACGACTTTCCCATGCTATTTAAGGGCTATAAAATACCGGATAAAAAGTGACCTGGAATTCAAAATTTTATTGTACATCGGTGTTATCAAGGCGAGAATGCACATCATAAGTTATACTGCGTACCGTATTCATTTATTGTATCCTTCACAAGAAGGAAGATTGCAGAATGATTCACGTCCTAATTTTTTTGTGCACTGTGAAAATTAAGTTAGAAAAGTTCAATTTTACAAAAAACTTCTAATAATTGAATATGATTAGGCCTATCCTGAGACATCTGATAGAGTTTCATATGTTAAAATTCCCTACTTTGGGCTTTGATTATTTTTTTTTTTCTTTTGGGAAGAAATGGGAGAAAACGGGCACGAACACGGAGAGAAACCATCGAGATTCGAGACATTCTCTATCAAATCCCGTGAAGTGGAAGGGGGCAGGGGAGAATAGGAGGAGTTAGAAGAGGTCACGGCCGATCACGGCCAATGATGTCACATTGGGTCATCTCTTAATAATGAGAAAATCTTCTGTCTTATCCGAGGAGATCGAACTCGAAGCCTCACACGGGGAAAGCTACGGCCTTAACTACTACACCCACCATGCACGGTCCAAATTTAAAGCAACATTAATCAAATCTTTACCGAATTTACCGCCAATGACATCTTCAAAACAGGTTAGGCTGTTAGGGCAAAATCAGCCATAAAATCAGTACGGGTGATTCTCCATGCACCAACACATCACACCTGTCGAGCACTAAACTTTGCGGGATTACCACAAAAAAAAGTCATGGCAGAGTACCAAAAACCTAATAAATAGCGTCGCAATTACCGCCCAGTTTCCTGATTCCCACCCAGCAAAAACACGCCGCTCATTACTTGCGTTGTTATTACTGATACTTCACGCCTGAGGTTCACATCCCACTTTGTACCCCCATCTTGCGCTACGTGTCACTATTTCCGCTGCACATATCTCATAATTACCTTATCTACTTGGCCATCAATCAATAAAACTGGCTGAGGTCGAAGGAATCGCGGTCTGAAAGAGCGCCGCCATATTGGCCGCCATGTTGGCCGGCCTGTTAAGTACGTTGCGAAATTAAAAGGCCGGCCAAGTGGTCTGGATGAGAAAGGGCCCGCTCTCACGAAATAATTATACGAGCCGGCCGGGTGGGGCGAAAGAGATCGCGCAGCATTAATGCGCGTTTTAAGCCTCGCCGGGCCCAAAACACCGGAAATTAGTCAGCAATTTATGGCCTACGTGTGGCGCATGCGCATCACATTTTTTCAACCCCCCCCCCCCCACCCGCCGCCCTCTACTTTTTTTATATTTAAAAAAACGTGCTCACTAGTGTGCAGGTCCAATGAAGGCGATTCCATGCATATACATGAATGGAATGGCCAGGTAAAATGATGCACGGTAGCAGGTAAGATAGCATCTACAAGTCCCGGCAGTCAAAAATCACAGCCACCAGAAACGTGCATTCTGAAGACAATCGCCTAACGTACAAGTAGAATGCAATATCCAGCTTTTGTTACAAATAAGGACTAGCAGTATTAACTCAAATTGTGTAGAAAATATCTTTGGAGAAATCTCCGGTTATGTGTAGTAGGTCTTCGCTATAGAGGTTAATTAGAAATTTTCTCCGAATTTGTTTTGATACAACCGGTCCTAAGTGCTGCATGTTCTAATTACTCGCGTGGTCAAGTTCACCATACATGTATGATGTCGACATATCATGATGGATGATGCACGACGCCTCATTAAAACTAAGTGGCAAAGAAAATTTGAAATGTTCTTTCAAATCCTGGAAGGTACAGTATAGAAGGGGGGGGGGGGGGGGNTATAGGAAAATCCCATATTTCACATCCATATGTTAACTCGTAGCAGGTATTATGCAAGTACACATCGATACAACAGGCTGAATGTTCTATCAATAATAATAATAATAATAATAATAATAATAATAATAATAATAATAATAATAATAATAATAATAATAATAATAAGATTGAGTTTAGTGCACCGCCCTTGGGCATCGGCACAGTACCTTTATTTTGCTGTATTTTGCACGCTAGTACAGTGCTGGCCATATATCGAGGCAACCGCCAGCAACATTTTTCCGAAGCGGCAGAAGAAGGAATCGAAGATAAGGATACTGCAAGCCGGGCGAGCAAGATTCCTTCTTCTGCCGCTTCGGAAAAATGTCTCTGGCGGTTGCCTCGATATATGGCCAGCACTGTACAGGTGGACCTTTAACCGTAACGCCCGAGTACAGGGTGTTGGACATATATCGAGGCATACTGCTAGCGACATTTTCCTAAGCGGTAGAAGGAGGAATCTTGCTCGCCCGGCTTGCAGTATCCTTATCTTCGATTCCTTCTTCTGCCGCTTCGGAAAATGTCGCTAGCCACCAGTGTCTCGAATGCCTCGATTAATGTCCAACACTGTACCGCGAGCGATAGGGAGGATGGCAGGAGGGGATGTGCAAGTGCTGCGCAATGACATATCACATATGTGGTCATTTTGTGAGCTTCCCCGGGTGGTTTAGTCTATCGGAAATACCACCCGAGACTAAGTCAGAGATGGCCCTAAACTCCGCACGAGATGAAGGGCCGAAGGGGGTGTCCTCGGGCGGGATTGATCCCGGGACCTTAACATCCGTGGGCGCATACGTTACCGCAGCGCCACTTCGCCTCCCTATGTTCTAACAGTATTTTCCGACATAGATTGGAATATGTAATAGTGGCCGACTTCTCCAAACATGCACTAAATTGCACATATTATATCAGCACTGTATATTTAGAAATCTCCGATGAGGAAACCCAGAGCATACAGGACTACCTGAAAGGGATACTGCAGCATATTCACTCAATTCTAGTTGCTTACAGTAAGCTCCAAGGTTTAAAAGTCAGTGGAGGTACAGTTACAGTAACGATAACAACAATAATGACACCCACCACTGCTCGCAGAAAGTGAGATTTCTCAAGTTGTGTACAAAAAGACAGTGATGAGACTCGTAACTTAATGGGGAACTACGTCGGTATATCCCCAGAGTGTAGCGGCCCAGGAAGGAGACACCAAGCAAGAGGAATGTTGCATAAATTCCCATAAAAAAGCCTTGTGGCAAAGAAAGAGCACGGTTTCTACACGTGCCTTATTCTTAACCTGTCCAAGCGACATCCATCTCACCAATTAGGCATGAAATGTGGAATTGCAGCGTCAAGTGGTCCAGTCCACGCTTGTTATTGTTACCGCCGTACCGTAGCCGACTATACGACGTACGGAACTTTCCCTTCGTTACCCACATGATGCATCAGAAGTGCAGAGTCAGACTGCTGCCACAGGATGGCTGCTAATCACAAGATGGCGTCACGCAGAAGGTTTTGACATGCGCGTGTGACTGTGGGACGCCAAGCAATAAATACGGGGTTTCCATACATCACACAGGGGGTGCCATCAGGGGAAAATGGACGCCAATGTGCACCTAATAACAATTTGAGCTCCTCTTTATCCCCGGCTGATATTGCTTGTCATAAAGGCCGGGTGTCACAATGCGAGATGGTGAGATGAAGTTGGGGTCCGTGCAGGGAATGATCCTTCAAGAATGGACGTCCCATGTGTCCCCAAAGGGCATAATTGCAGGCAATCGGGGCCGAGGATCGTTTAGTGTGCGCCGCACGACTAGGAACCGCCTACATAAGCCTTTCTCTGGTCTACACTTGCACAATCTTTTCTAAACCCATGCCTACATGAATATGCTCCTTGCAACCTAAATTCTCTACTCGCAAGGGTGTGGAAAGCCGTACTTGTAAATGAAATGTACGGTTTATGCTGTAATTACGGGATCTTCGCCGCCAAAGCCAACATACAGCATCATTTTGGGAGCGACTCTCTCATCATTCCCGCCACCAACTGCAGTCACCTCGGGTCAGCCCGCCATTCTGCCCCNTTCCCCCCCCCCCCCCCCCCGCACGTACCTTAAGTTTGTGTGCAGCAATGGCAATGGTACAAATGGTGCCATCATTTTCGGGCGCTATTTTTCTACCATTGCATTGGTTTTTACACCGACCACGACACAGACCGACAAAACAGTAAGTAACCAAACATAGCTTGTTACTTTTCGATACGTATAATCGGCCCCGTGTGGAACCGCAGTAACATCGCGAGAAAAATGATGGAGACGACCGTGGAGACGACGCGACGGAAGAAAAATCGAGAATTCCCTGGAATTCCGTGAGATTTAGGTAGCAGGACGCTACTGTACACCTCTGAAAACCAGTTATTGAAACTCGTGTCTTGAGTTGCCTCCGCTCCTGCAATATAAAACCAAACCTGTAACTAGCCGTCTCCATCGTTTTGCTCGTACAGTAACACACAATGGAGACTTTCTGTCCTTACCTTCACGTTAACGCTAACGTATAAACTCGACTCACACTTGGCTACTTCGGAGCCCCACGAGCTCAGATATAGCCAATTGCGAGTCGAATTTATATGTATACGTACCGTTGAGGCTCAATTATTACTCTAGGCAGGGTGTTCATAAAATGCAACAAAAGGTAGCTCAAAGTGATGGATTGTTCGCACCAGGTAGGTATGACTATACACTTCATCTTCGAGAGTCCTTGAAGCTCTGCAACTAGGGCTGCAGAGGTGCATGGAAGGTGTCTAGAACTTCTGCCCGTAAGCCACTACCCAGTAATTCAAATAGGGGCGTGTTATTTATGCCATACTGTAGTGCTATACGACACATGTTCAATGGAGCCTTATACAGGAGCGGATAACATCAGTTTCAAAATGGGACGCGGACGCCTCTATCGGGTAGTCAATAACTCCCGGAGTTCCTTCAGGCAGGGCGATCCCTTGGCCTACTCTAAAGCCAAAGTACTGTACTCTATCGTACATCATTGTTGGCTGCAAGGCATACAGCAGTTACGGCGTGCGACGGCAATTAAATTTTGACCTTTTCGCTGTTGCGATAGGAATATCATCACATGCTTGACTGGTGACATGCCCTGCAGGATATTTCCTACATTTCCTAACTATCAAATAATCTGAACTGAATTTGTGTCGCACGTAGGAAGGTTTCTGTTGACTGCCAAGAATTTCAGCAATTCCAAATGTTCGTTTTGGAAGTCAAATAATGACTTACGTTAGTTGCATGATAATAAAACACCTCTAGCATCAAGTGATTAGAATCACATGAACATGGATCAATAAAGGGGTAATGAGAGTGATGTAGGAAATGTTGGTATTAATATACCTGACGCCCATTTAGGACTGAAATACATATTAGAAAAATACGAGGAGAACGTTATGTTTCTACCAGAGAGAAGCATTCAATACTTCCACGACAGCGATAATTATGTATAAAATTTCATGAAAGTGACATATTGTATGTTAAATTTTTAACTATAGTCTACACTCTACAGCTATAGTTTACCTATACTTTTTTTCCTGACTTACCGTAGGTCAGAATCTAACGATCACAAATCATCATAATACTGAGCGACACCACAAATTGAATAGTAGCGTTCGTATAAGGAATAAAATGCTTCGAACGTTCACTTTATGCCAATTTTTTATAGAATAACTCAGTGTACTCAGTCAGATATGAATATCAACTCTCATTTCAAAAAAAAGTTAAAATAGTGGTAACTGCGGCATATGGATCTCATTTCCCTCGGAATCTACTGTATAGACTACTATTGTTGGAATGCACACAATCTTTATCTAGCCAGTTTATGGCATATTTAATGGATCATGCGTAGACTGTCCTTCAAATGGTTCTGGGTTCGAATCCCTGGGCCAACTATCTTTACCAGGGCTTTTGGAGTGTTTTTCCTTGTCCCGCTACAGAAATTCCTGAAGTGTTTCGTTTTCACATAACACATCCGCTTCCTCCCTTCCATATATCCTTACTCCTACAACCCAATTTCCAGTAGAGAAAAATAGGTGGATAAAACTTAATTGCTAGTGGCCAATTCCATACACCATTATATAGTTGTGCAATGGCATTTTTCGAAACGTGTAACCGTATTTTCTAAAGCCTATGAGAAGTACTCTCACTGCCAAGCTTGTATTCTTTTGCAGTTTGGTTCTCGCGGATGCGATATATCAAAATAGAGCCAAATATCGACTGTCGATTTGGGGTGTTTTGGAATAGTAAACCAGTTTTGAGTGCCTGAAAATGGAGAGTGGGTTTTCCCCTGCCACGATCAGCAGGAATGCGTGATAAACTAATTCAGGTAACTCACTGTTCGGGGGAGAAGACCTACCATCCGCCATGAAGGACAAAAAAAGGGGGGCCTAATTTAGTATAATCATGCAGTAATCCTTCACTTACTTCACAAGCGGTGGAAAATATTTTGTCATCAAGGAGACACCCCTATACAGGTCACCAGTAGATAAGTTTGTAACAAACTAAAAAACAACAACAAAAAAACATGCCTGTACGGGGAAGGATTGCAGGCTTTTTCTGTGTCGCATCTTTTTGTCATGCAACGCTAGATACCGCTACACACATGCAAGCGTATACAAACAACACGTGTTGCTGACAGCTGAGAAAAAACTGGTGTAGTTAGCATTTTTCTGATCATTGACATCCGAACATTTTCTGAAGTGTATACTACACTGAATTTGTGAAGAATTTGATCTTGTTATCAAGCTTTATCTACAGGATATCTTGCTATATTGCCGCGTTATATGACTTCCTTCAGGCATAGCGTTTACCCTATATATCAGATTTACTCATTACTAAGATAATTGCTCTGCACTTATAGGGCAAAACCTGGTTCCGAGATTTAACCTTGCTGCAATATCAATGGATAATAACAATATTTGACTCGGCTGTGCCATTCCAGTGGATTAGCCCTAGATTGCATGACGACTCCAAGCAACATAAAAATGCGGAAAAAAGTCCTGATCGTGTAAGCGACCGCACCTGCGCCAGAAGCAAACCGGAAAAGCATTTCCCTAAAAATTCAAAAACCCCTGCCAATTTGCAATTCCCCCATATAATTCCTCCCAGTAGGAATACATTCATACTAATCATCATCCAGGGGATCCTCCGATGAGTCACGTGCAACGTACTTTGTTTTCCTTCGGTCAAAATGGGAGTGGGAGTATGGGGAGGAGGTCAGTGACAGGTGGCGCCTCTATTCTTTCATTTAAGTGTATGCCTACCTAAAGAAGGAGGGGCCTCTTCCTACTCACTCACACACCTCAACAGCATTCATGAGCAGATTAAATGGCCCAGCCCAGCTTATTGTCTCTCACAGGAAGAGGGGGTGCACAAGTAGATATTTTATTCCGTCCAAAATGGCGGCTGGTGGATGAAAAATAAGTGATGGCGGATGGAGCGTGAGTTACAGCATGCTTCATTCATGGCTGCGATGAGGGGGGTGGGATGGAGCCCATATAGCAGGGCTGCATCACCTGAAGGATCATTACCGGAAAGTAGTGGACCACCTCCTTTGCACCATCCTGTCGCCAATGGATATTAAATCCCCCTCTTCCCACTCGGGGGGCAGGACAACTAACGCCGGGCCACTTTTTTTGAGCAAACCTGCCTGCTTTCCAGACAGGTTCCAGCCAGGGTAGATACATAGGTAGGTAGGGCATCATTGCAAGATGCATTGCTCAACTCGGCTGGATGGGGCTCTACCGGTCATCATACCGACGCATGAACGTGCATCTACAACTACACTGACTTATGGCCATCATCATGCGGGCTTACTAATTATAAAATATTAACGTATACTGCATTGCACCATCAAATATCGATATATCAAAGTGACGCTGATGTGGACGGTGTCGACATGTTCTCTGTGCGGCGTGAGTATTTAGAATCCATTCGGTGAATACCAAAAATGCGTACATATATCGTCACTTTAACAGGACAAGGTAGGTTCTACCTTAATGAAAATTCTTCTTCGATGGATGGAAACTTATGTTCTTAAGGCGACGACATGGGTAGACACGACTACCGATATCGTCCCATATGTTCAGTGTGACGTTCGACATGCCGGTAAGCCACTGTAGAGCGGACACAGCTCTATTGAAAGGCTAACAGGACAGTAGCTTACTGTATAAGAAACACGTATTTTGGAAACCGCCCTTTAATTTCTCCCATCTGATACTTGCGACGACATTTAATAGTTCATAATAATACTGATCAACAATTAACCATGTCGACGTTTTGATGGTCTGCTTGGCCCACTCCTCTTGGAGCCATATAAACGCCGACAGTTAGAAATATAAATACCCCGCGCAGCTCATTTGGCCCGCCATTCGATACGGATGCCTATACCCGTTTATGAGGTTAGTGACTGCACCATCATCCATCCATGCTACGCTCTGCAGCTATGGAAAAGCAAGATGGCCGTAAGGCATGAGCATGCTTAGCGGAGGCACGCATTTCCACAAGTCACTAGAGCAGTCTTATCTGATTCCATATGAAATGGAGCAGGCTATCCTTCTACACTCTTGTTATACTTTTCGGATCGAGGGCATATCTTATCGCGGAAAAATATGAGCACGACCACGCGAAGACATAAGTCCATTGCGCATTATTTATTTTTTTCTGACTGGGGGAAGTGAATCTCTTTCGGCCTGGATAAAGGTGAAAGTCAGTCACTCATTTTCAATCAGTTGCCAATCCACACTCTCAAGATATATGAAGGAAGGGGAGGAGGGGGGAAATCCAGTAAGAAATAGGCGACAAAGGGAAAGCGAACGTGTTACGAATCTAATTTCCAGATCGAAGATATACGTATATACAGAGGATATGAAAGGTTGTGTAAGTGCAGCCAGGTCACGTTTCGTATGTACAACTGTCAGAAGGAAAGGTCAGGGGGACAGTGTTGTCTATATACTCTGAGCGGTGTGGCCTACACAGAAAGTGTACACTTTTTCAGCTACTTGAATACACTTGTAATTTCATTCACAGCATATACTGTATACAGTGTTCCAAGTATTGGGGCATTTTTTTTTTTTTTTTAGCTAAAAGGACCTGGAACACACTGTATACGTACATTTAACGTACGCGTTACACTGATTTTGAATAATAGAATTTCACTAAATGTAGCAATCAAGCTTGTTCGAATTATTGTTAGGACTAAAGATTTGTATTATTTTTTAGCCTTATGCATGAACTGGTGAAATTAGTAACGGATCCGCATGCTGGAGGCTCTGACTGCCACGATGTAAGAAATTAAGATGTAGCCTTCCAATCAGAGTTAAGAAGGCAGTTTCGTGCCAAAATATTACTATGCAGGTGCGAAATTATTCGACTCAATAAATTGAGTTTCACAAATTATAAAGATGAGGATCAGCCAGCAATAAATATTCAAGCTGCCTCTATTATAACAGAGATTGAAAACGTACACGTCAAATTTTAAGGATCTAAACGTCGGATAAATAAGTGTGGACACTGGAAGCCCTGCAATTAGAGTACGTCTTGATGACTTGAACAAGTCAGGTAGGTTAGTTGCTTGCGTGGAATACTCAGCCAAAGTATCCCTAATGACCCTAATTAGTAGCGGCAAATGAAGTATGCGAGAGTCTATATGCCATGTTAACAAATCAGAATCTCTCAATTAAAATCACGAGGAAATTGTGCACCGATTAGAGATTACGGCTTGTGGAATCTCATCAGTATTATTCAATTTCCTTCGTTTGTTGTGAGTATTACACCACTAATGATTCAATTTAATGGCATGCCATTAGTTCAGGAACATACCACGGCTAATCTCATACGTGATCGGGTAGAAGTGCAGCAAACGGATAATAAAATATTGTAAAGGGAGGAGGGGGGGAAAAAAATCAAAGGTAAAAAAGAGAATCTGAAGCTGGGTCTTCTCCACCCAGGCAAATTGAACGCGGGTGATAAACCCAACTTTTTACGACAAGAGGGGTCAAGAAGTTGTCCGTGACCGGAATAAAATGTGTCAGCATGGCCCCTCGTATTGTCGGTAACGTATATTCGGTACATGCACATATGCGTGTGGGTTCAGCCTACACACTTTTACCGAACCTTCCGAAACATGCCATAAATTCGCAATATTTCAAATTTATAATTTCCATTTTCCTAATAACACAGCTTAGAATTCAACATAGCTGCTGGGCTGTACACAACTGCGAAGTTATTACTATTTTTTTCGTACGCAGTGTCACCATATCAATGTGAGACAAAAAAAGAGACCGCGGCAAAACCGTTACGGTATCTCGACAAAAAAAAACTAAATTGAATTTTCATGAGTTACGCACGCTTAAGCATGAGAGCATCAAATTCTACAGCCTAACCTAATTGTATGTAACTCAAGGTACTGCAATATACAATATCAGGGGGAAATAGTTGGGTTATACATATGCTCTGACCAGCTGACAATACAATAAATTGTCAAAATAGTGGTTTAAAGATGGAGGAAGGAGGCTCATACATTATTATCCGCTAGTCTCCTACAATGCTTTTCGCCGGCAAACTCACCAACCGAGCGAAGCCGTAGCAAATACTTGGATTCATAACAGTTACCATCTACCGTACGGAACTTTATTCCTCACCCCCTTCCCCTAAATCTGGCGAAAAAAAAATGTCACCCTAAGCTTGCTCAACCTGAAAGAATTTGTTGGGCTGACCTGCATGACCCTACGCTACATGATTCAATGTCGACTTTGTGACCTTTGGGTATGCAGATGTCAACGAAAAGGCCATCCTTTTTTTTTTCCTACTCCTCCTGATATCCACTTTCACTTGCTTGTTTATGCATCCATATACTTTCGCATGTGCAAGCACATCTCTTCATTCGAGCCCCCGCAATAGAAGAAGAATATTAAAAAATCAGACATTAGGTGAAATTTAGTCAGCCTCCTGACAAAGAGACCGACGACGTCTCACCGCTCATAAACACATAATGATGTTCCCCTATCGGTGAAAGCGGTCAGTGTGACAAATAATGGGTCAAGGATCCCTGAAGCTACGTGGATGAAATTATGCAAATGAGCCCCAAGGATCAACTAGAAGCTAGATGAGGAAGGTGGTACAAAGAGCCATTTGAGCGGTGTCCGAATCCGTCAGTCCGTTCATCTATCCATCTCGCAAGCCATAAAAGGATATACAGCACCCGGTAAACAAGTTGTGTACTCTTCTGCGTAACACGTACGTGCCACACACAGCAACATCCTATGTGCATCAGGATGGGGATAAGAGTGGTAGTGAAAGGGAGAGGAGGTGAGTATAAAAATCAGATCTTGCCTTTTGTAGTAAAGGGGAGGAAGTGGAGCCAGGGTAGGTTTTTTTTTAAAGTTGCCATTTCAGATATGGTCGAAAATTAATCAACAGGGTGACGCAGTATGTGACACTTCTGCGCGGCACAATTTTTGAATATCAAGTAGGGGACATTAATAGCACTACTCTGTAAGTTGAAGCTTTGGTACCTTTTATATCCTCAGCCCGGCTTCTGAGGCGTGGCGGTATCAATTCATATTAAGAAAAAAACATGGCTATCAATTGCCAATATATCGCCGATTTTCCCTTGACTAGCTCTGAATGTAATCTAAATAACGTTTAATGGTGTAAGACAGTTATCCTGGAATATTGGAAAACTGATCATCGCATCGGATCTTCACTCAAATGTATAGATCTGTTGCCTGCTGGGGTAAATATAGTATAATTTACTACGGATTGACATTTGATAAATATCATTATGGGTTAGTGAGATAGGTCTAAAATAAGCAATTAAGAATTTTAATGTGGAAATCACTATCAGGATAAGTAAAAATTGGACGACTTTCATTTGGGGCATGTCCTATTTATTTCCAATATCTATGAGCATTATTAGCATATTGACTGGTTTTATAATATAGCAGTTGGTCCGGAAATTAGCCAATTGGCTCGTCAGACAGTCAGAATGGATGACGTCAAGTTCATTTATTCATGTATCACATTAATTACTGGTATATTTAATGGGCGACACGGTGGCGTAGTGGTTAGCATCACAGCCTTCCATCTATAAGGTCCCGAGTTCGATCTCCGGATCGGACAGAGGATGCTTATGTGGATAGAGTTTCGATGGGTTCTCTCCGTGTTCGCGTGGGTTTTCTCGGGGTTCTCCCGTTTCCTCCCACATTCAAAACCCATCCCACAGGACAGGCAAATGAATAAAGTCGGTGAATGAAAAGAAGATCCCCTAAAAGGCCCAAGGAGGCCTATCACGGGGTAACCATTATTATTAATAATTTATTTATATAGATTATATTTACGGACCTTGAAGTTTGTCTCAATCCAATCATCCTGAGGGAATGCTTCCCTATATTCTTTCACTCAACGAATTCATCTCCATTGCCATTATCTAACTTAATATTACTTTAAAACCACTTTGTACTGTGCTCTGCGACTTTTACATAAGCATCTACAATATACCGCAAGCCATTTCTGCGTGCAGTGCACACTCCTCGCGATAAGTAGTCACTACGGTTGTCACAATGCTGTGATGTAACAAGCCAAGTTCCTGTCAATCACGTGAATAAATAAGAGACAACCCTGTTATTACAGACAATGGTTTATAACTTTTTCGGTTAAACATACACTCCACAACGTAAATTGCAAGTCTGTGGAGGTCTTGCGTCGCACAAAATTGTCTATAATGCGAGCCATTATTACTCTGTGATTGTTTTCCAGACACTGCATTTTGCAAACTTGAAGGATAACACCACTGTTTGAAGACCACGACTCGACTATCCCAAATTGGTCAACATGAGATAAATAGCCACTCTCGCAAAGAGTCCTTATTTGGCAACTAAACTATGATCCCTGATAACGGCCCTGAATATTGATTTCTGTCAGCATTTGCATTTAACATGTTGCTTTGCACTTGTAATTTAAATGATACTTGCATCAGGGTAAGTACGGTATATTTTCATAAACCAGAAACGTGCAAGTAAATAACTCTTTCGGTGCAAGAACCCTGCAGAGGTCAGATGGCGTCCAGGGTTCATGACCATCCTGTGATCCATTATGAGGACCTGTTTAGTTGCCAACCAACAATAACAACCAGACAATTATACACAATTGCAAAGACCTTTTGCAAATCAACAGACGTATCGAATGGAGACCGATGCGCACCCCCACTTGTAATATGAAGGAAGGGCCTACGGAGCACGAAAGAAAGACATGCTAATCAGGCTGG
>KZ538152.1:37056-91760 GCA_000934665.2 Catajapyx aquilonaris | reverse complement strand
TGTGTGGGGGGGGGGGGTAGAGAGAGAAGGGAGGGTGGGGGTGGGTAGTGCGTGGGCAAAGGTGGAGAGTTGAGGGCAAAAAGGAAGGTGGATGCTATGACTCAGCCAACAGCCGACAAAGGACCAAACAAGCCTCTCAAAATTGTGCTTAGTTGTCCAACCTTTTTGCATTACCATACCCCACGCGCTTGCGGAGCAGGCCGAAAATTGTACTAGCGAGATGCGACCGGTGGTTCGCACTGGTGGTAACGCCCCATCAGGAAGGATTATTGTGACCTGCCCAACAATATGTCATGTCCCCAACAAATCGCCCCGGTTTCGTTTCGAACAACGGTCGTAAATTAGCTAACAGGGGCGTACCACCGATGCAACACGGAGGCCGTCTGTGGACTTCGACACTTGACGACCAACAGAGTACGATCTGCTCATGATGTTCGCATTTGGTGCCCACCACCTACCCACCAGTCAGTTCCCTTAGCAATTGACAAGCCTCGTGTGACGGGACCTTCTTCTTCTTCTTCCCCTCCTCCTCCTCCTTCTTCGTCTTTTTCTTTTATGGGAGGCGGCTGAGTCATGCGTAGTGGCAGGCGCCAGACAGACCAGCCTTCCATCCACCTCCACCTCTACCTCCTCTGCTGCTTCCAGGCAGGGTCAAGGCCCCCAACATACGACTCCACGGATTGGATTTACAGGTCCACACCACACATGTACTCGCACATGCATGGGCCGCATCCCAAAGTGTGGAGAAAGACCCACCCCAGAGATGTTCGAGTTCAAGACTACTGCAGCACGGATCGTCTCGGATTCTACACGTGCTGTATTTCTACAGAAACAGGATGCTGGCATTTCTTGGGGGGGGGGGGNGGGGGGGGGGGGGAGACCAATAGGGATAACCCAAGATTTGGTGATTTGAATAACTTATAAACTTTCTTTTGCAGCGGATATTTTTAGGAAACCTATAATATGTATTATGAAACAGTGTTGGCGTTTATATGACCGAATATTTAGATTACTGCTGAACCATTTTTAAAGTACAGAGCAATGCACGAATCGTGCAGACGGGTACAACTAAATTATGCCGCAGAGTTTGAGGAATATAATAATTAAATATGGTATGGTTAATTTGCATGGTCACATCATACACACCGTGCGGAGTACCCGGAATGTTTTGAAATCTTATCTACCAGGCGTGAGTGATATATCTCCTACCTAGACGATAATATGGAAATTCACACCCTGCTGTAATTATTTCAAAATTATTTACACATACATGCTGCGTACGCAACTCGAGGGGTGCTCGAGGAGGTAACAACTACGCATTGTACAGTACATCCGGTGTACACTTCGCCCTGTACAGTATACACCCCTGCACAATTCCCTATGTAAATCCCTGCATAAATCCCATAAATCCGGTGTAAACTAAAATCGTCAGTAGTTGTTGCCCACTTAACAAAACTGTATACTGATGAAATTCATGACCCGGCCACAAGATGCTTCCATTACTACTGAAGAACACTTGCCATCATTGTCCATCTGCCAATACCGCAAAAGTCACATACTGTATTATTGTCTCCTGTTAAAATTAGTCAAGATTACATAGCGCAATGTGTGTGACTACTGTCATCGATCAAATTCATACAATATAAGCCTAGCCCTGAACCACTTTCTCCGCTCAGTTTCTAATTTTGCCCCTCTTATAATAACACAATATCTTACTCGACTGGTCTCTCGTGACATTCTTATTTGTATTCAAGCCCTCTCCGTCACAAAGTTAGGTCATCCCCGCTCACAATAAATCGGAAGATCAAAATTATATTTGGAGTAGAATTTCATAACATCCCCTTATGTCGGTCTGGGTACCAACTGGCTATGCAATTATATACGTCATTTCCTGCTATTGTTGCTCTCCGCGGTACACCCTATGCCATCAGAGATGTTATCGCGTCCATTGGCAATGGGCGAACATGAAACGATTCCAATATTTTTCAATGCCCCACTGGGCAGCCGTGAACATACCCGTTATTCCCTCCTACACCATTTCAAGCCTATGTTGAGTCTGCTATAAAGCAAGGCGCCAATTAAGTAAACATAAACCCAGACACCATATAACGCTGTCGTCATTCGAATACAAAATTACTTAATCATCGCAGCAGCCGAGTCATAATCGCCTTTGTGGATTTGTGCATTGTAAATCTTTGTTGGAATAAAGCATGCATGACGAAAGTGACCCCCCCCCCTCCCCTCCCTCATTCTTAAGCAGGAGTTTGTCGCAATCTTCCAATCGGTAGGATCCAAAGTGTGGCAATGACACTCCCGCAACCTAGTGCCCCAATAATGGCTTCGGTCGGGAGTATCTCCGAGTGTGAAAGCTTTGATGAATGTGGAGACGCTGTCTGCTGGTCATCATAAAGGTTTAGATTTTAATGTAGGTCGGCGATCTGTTCTGTCAACAGGAAGTACTGGTTCGATGGACCACAAGGAGGTCGTCGTGCCGCCCAAAGCATGCATGGTCTCTACACTGACTGACTGTAACGTGCAAGAAGGAAAAGACATAAAGCTGGCACCGTCTGACAGACGAAACTCTTTTTACGGCCGAAGGTAAGTGCAGGCCTCAGGAGGAAAAAAGACAACCCGAATTTCTGGCACAGCAATCACAATCCCTGATCTAAACGAACGTTTACTGAGCAGGCTACAAAAGGAGCTGGTTTCGTCAACATTGTCAGCGCGGACGCCTTGTAAATCATACTCTCATGATAAGGTGTACATGTGCTGCGCCGCCTTCATTTGTCACACCATGCTTTATCTCTTCGGATCGACCTTCTCGGCCAGAAGTCCCTCACCTTTCCGTGTCAAACGCAGGGTGGTCAGCAAAGACAGCCATGCTGCTTTTATGTTCCTTTTACGTGCAGGTACATACCACATGTCTCAGCCCAGTTCTTCCTTCATATAAGTAACGACACCCAGACCTGCTAACTCCCTTCTTCTATATGTTACGAATGTCAGTATGTCACAAACAAGAGCAGTTGGGAACCAGTTTCGTTCATTTAGTCAATTACAAAGGAAGCAAGTTCTGGTATCAATACTACCTAATGGGACCAAGTGGGCAATGCGTTTCGGCCCATGTGACATGGAAATGAGATTGTAAAATAATGAACCGAAGCACGATGTATAAGACGATTATGTCGATAACTGCGCTTCTTATGGCGTAGATCGTGCGCCCTTTATGTGGATCACGTGAGTTTGCAACTTGCTATTAACAAGGGCGGAGAAGCCACATGAATTCGTCACAAGTGACGTCCCATTCAGTCCAAAACAGGCCGATTCATATAGGATGCTGGAAATTTTTGAACACATTTACCGCAACACAGCCCTGCCCCGGAGGATTGTTAAGCAAGCCCAATAATGACATGAGACGTCATCCCAACCTAATGGAAAGTGAGTTTATGGCGTTGAAGAATCGACTCTATCAGGCTGCAGGAGATCGCTTCGGCTGCTTTTCTGCCTATTACTGCCACGTTTAGTTGCAAAAGCCGAGGCCGCGCCGTGGCGCCAATTTAATGGTACATCAACAACAAGGAAAAGCCATTAATCAATTTCATGAGGCATGTGGCGGCTTACCAAGTATACATGTGCCGCAATGCCCGCCCGTTCCGCACAAGAAAGTCCTGATGGATGTCCCACTTGAGGGTAGTGCATGTTCGCACACAAAAGGAGCCGGTCCATTCGGATACGCACTCATTCACCCCTCAGAATCTCCGCTATATATGATGCTGCAGGAAGGTGCCGCACCGTGTATCCTGCCCTGCAGGACACCTATATCAGCATGGGGCTGCACACAAAGTCAGCAATCATCACGCTATACAGCATGGATGGACTTGGAGTTTGTTGTCCTTTAGGCACTCCCAAAATACCCTTCACTTGCCGAAGGCACATCATCACTTTTCGAAGTATGCCAAAATAAGGCATTGTAGGCTAAACTTTTCTCTCAATTAAAATGAAGCATGTCAGCAACTTTTAAGTTAACGCAAATATGACTAGAACGTATGTATAGGGCCTACTGTATACACATATTACTGCCATTATCCAGATGTACTGGGCCCATTCATTTCAATAAATAAATTCAATACATAGTTTCCACAGAGGTAAATAATACAGTAAAACTTCTATAAGTAGAATCTCCATGGGGCCGGAACAAAACTTCGAGTTATAGAAGATCCGAGTTAGAGAAGTTTGGATTTTTTAAAGCACAGAACTCTATAAGGAAGCCTACCTTTATATCCAGCGACAAAAGGAGTTCAAAACTTAAAAATAACTGTCACTATCACACTTGCAATGTTCCTCGCTGTTTTGTTGTAAAAAAAAATCTCTGTTATGAACATTTACCTATACACTTAGATTCAAGGATTCAATTGTCACAATCGAGTCAAACCCTTCTTTCGGTACGTCTGGTAGACGGAGATCAGGAAATCGAGCCTTTCTGTACATGTGGCCTACTCTAGACCCTTCGGCTGGGAAATGAAAAAAAATTCCGTACTCGCCAACATGAACTTCGACTTAGGGAGACTGAAAATGCATTGATATCCCATCGTAAGTCCCTGCCAACACTTCCGAGTTATAGAAATTCGAGTTAGGGAAGTTCATTTCCTATATTATTTTACATTGTAACCAACCAAGCTCATATTTTTCTTCGACTTAGGGAAGTTCGACTTCAGTTATAGAAGTTTTACTACAATTAAATAATGTAAAAACAGTGTTTTTAAATACTGAGCTTAATTACATTTCATGACTCACTGCAAATGACATCAAAAGGCAAGGCATACAGAGAAGGTATAGCCCTACTGTAGCATAATTTGCCTATATAAATAAATTGCCATATGAATGATAAATGTTGGACCAATGGCGGGCAGTTCGTGAAAGCTAAAGCTTACGACAGTGTAAAAAATGGACCTATCAAGTATCAACTCTCGTACCAACTTCGTCACACCAAGTAGCGTATAACGTAATCTCGTACATATTGTTATAGCCTATACTGTAGTTCTGTACGAGTATACATTGGACATGCAGACAAAGGATAGTGATGCGCATATAACTTACAAGTGCTGCTAAGTTGCCGTTGCCTGATGCTATAGGAAAACGAGTACCGTTCTGGATGGCATATGCACTGTATATACAGTACCAGTACAGGGACAGGCTTCTGTCATATAGTCTATCGACAACTCGCGCATCAGACCTGCATACAACATTACAACTTGTCGGCCGTGCTAGTCCCTTTCTCCACACTCAACCCTTGGGCTGCCCTTGCACCTCACCAAATGACCCGACCCTAATCGCGTCCCGGGGAACTGGTCCTTTGTCTCTTCCATCTCAGGTCACCCACCAGATCTGGCACCGGTTCGAGCGCCAGCGGATGTCGTTCTTTCGCCGAATAGAAATTTACAAACAAAAATGCTCATGCCATTCGACCCCAATTAAGCAAATTTTAGTAAATGCCTATCTCCTGACCAGTAGCTTTAAAATATTTAGGATTTTGGGGCAGTGGGGAAAATGGGGGTGACTTTGCTCCTTCTGGTGTTGCTTTTACCGTAACTTCACATCATATTCAACAAATCAGTAAGATTTCTTCACTTGTCGAACTACACAGCATCGACCTCGTCTAGGTTTTATTTTCGTCCGGGTCAACTGTTTCAGTAAATGGAAATTAAAGTACCGTAACTAAAATGAATCGGTATTTTACAAAGTCCACATCCATTTGGAGTTGCAAAATTTGTCTCACTTTTGCGCAAAAAAGCATTAATTCCCTATCTCATACAAAACTTCTAAAAGTTCGGGATCTATTATTTGGCACGGTCCAAATCAGCCAATGGCTGAATGGCAGGTAGCAAATCCTAGCAGAAGCCACTATGAATATATAGGATTCCCTTATGATAAACAGGAGTACCAGAGTTAAGCCTGAGAAAAGGCCCCTCACCTACATCGTAAATGAGAACATTAAGTGATTCCTGGTAATGGGTCAAGTACTGTGAAGCGACCATTAACATCTTTAAAAAATGCCAAGGCAAGATTATTATTTGCCCAAGTTAGTAAGAAAAACTCTTGGAAAAACTTGCACACAGGCACGGTGCGCCGTGCCTGTGCGGTACGAACGCAAAATACTTGAATCACGTTTTTTAAAGCTTATTACAGGCGATAACTCATAACTCATGCACGCTAACATAAAATATTAGCACATTTAATTTAATATCAAGCGGATTTCAAACTGATTTTATTCGTAGGACCTATGCACATGTAATTTTTAAAACTTAGATATTTACTGGGCAGTTATATCGTCTTCACGAACATACACATCAACATAATTATGTATTACCTTATGTGGACTACGCTATATGAATTCCCAGCACAGGAATTGGACGGTTTGGTTGTATACGGTACATGAGATAACTTTCAATCGAAACGTCGCACTAACGCACCGACAGCACCTTCTCTAAAATTCAACACAAACAAACCCAGCCCAGACATTAAAAACAGAAAAATTCCAGTACACACTTTCAAACAGGATCTCAAATCTTTCAAATTCTCCGATAATTACATTAATAGGATGTCATACGGTATTTTACATCCCAGCACAGGAATTACACAGCGGTATATTGTACTGCTGGTGGTGGGCCTTTCTAAGACAGGGCTATACTGTGCTTCAGAACAAGTTGCGCAGAAAATGGATCAGGCCTCTCTATATGCATGAGCACCTATACCTTGAAAATACAGTATATGATATTCTTAATGTGCTGTGAAGTCAACAGAGTTGAGTAATTGAGCTGGGGCGTTGGCATGACTCGAATGGGCCAAAACAGATTCAAATATGTAGAATTAAAATAATTCCCTTTGTCTGATTGCAGTAATTAGAGGCATATTTGAATGCCCCACGTGGGCTCGTAATTGCACGATGCTGAGACCCTGGCGGGCCTAAGTTGTCTGGCCAGACGAGAAATTTTGTTGGAACCCTCATTGGTGTTGCCATCGGGAGATCGATTCATCACTACGCAGTGATAGCGACCAATTTTCCACGGAGTTCAAGTTTCCAACGTTTTGCGCGCAACAAGATTAAGACATGTCGAAAAGGCCCCGGAGCGACACTTTACGATTGTCGCACCTTCCATTTGAGACAAATGTAAAGGGGCAGAGGTCAAAAAGAATGGGGAAGAAAAACACGGGCACAGTCTTAAAACCTGAATATCCCCTTAAGCCATACAACTCATCCCTAACACAGCAATAAAACGGGGATAAAAGACGCGTGACAAGGAATTTAAAGTTGGGTGTGGAAACGTTTTGGCGGGGCCTTTGCCGATGGAACCAACGATAATAACGGTGGATGGAAAGAAGGGAAAAGAAGCGGGAAGAAATAATTAATTAATTGCGTAGAAACCGCCCTCGCACAATAAATCCCACCCATTGACACTGTATACCATCATACGAATGGCTTAATAACATCCCTCAAAGCGTTTCATTATGTGCAGGGATTTGGGAAGAGAGATAAGGCTACAAATCCTACGCCTCAATGCGTGAGTCATTGCACTTTACGTGTTTAACCCACAACTCTGAATCAACACAAGGTCAACTCTCCAGACCTTCTCTACCTTATTTGCAAAATTGTCCGCAACTTCATGGGAGGAAAAAAAAAAGCAGCGAGGACGTAATTAACGTGTGGTGTACGACCCCTCAAAAAAACTATTTTGTTGGCACTAAAATGGCCTCTTCAAAGTGTTATCTCCACCCAAAGCCATTTCCTTTCCTTCTCCATGATCCATTAAATCGGCGTTTGCAAAATAATCAAGTGTTGAAAAATGTCATTAAGGATGACATAAATGCGTGAAGAGATATATGGAGGCATTTACTGAAAACAGTCGAAAGAATTTCATATCCCGTAAGGCGATTCGCAACACCGTGCATATTACCTTTCAGGAATGCAACATGGAAGATATGCCGAAAGGGCGTAAGATTATTAGCTGCATTCTCCCATAAATGGTTTAAATATATTACTCTACCACGCTAGCAGGCAACATAAGTCATAGGTTAATGGTTGATACGCTTGACACATGGACGACAAATAGTCGACATGCCTTATGAACTTGTCATACGCGTATTCTAAGTCGTGACTCGTGACAAACAATATGAGGCCTACAATTTCTGCTCAACTCTATAGGAGACATGGCTAAATAGTCACGATTCAAAATCATTTCTTTATAAAATTATGAACGCTGGCTACTTCGTGTTCCGCATCAGTCTGGTGACAATTTGCGAGATGGAAATAAGGAGAAAATTCAGAAAATATGTCCAATCAAGTTGATCGCTAATGTATCACCTCCTCAATAAACACAACAAAATCGACCAATTAAAATCTGACAATTTTCAATGTATTTCTCTCGCGTATAACTAACATATTCAGAGCAAAAATACTTTTGAAACCCACGATTTCCTTAGAAACATATTTCATGTGGCTTTATTTACATAATCATCCCACCTGTGATCTGACAACTGTCCACCTCTAATGAATCACCAATTTTCATCCGAGCCAACTTCCCCATCCAAAAGGATGGAATATGAAAAACCGCGCATCCGAAGCAATTCATTTCCCCCCGCCTCCGGCGAATGCTCCCTATCCGCATTTCAGTCCACACATTCCCAATGCAAAATTGCGGCAGAAGTTGGTTTCTCTATACCTTGGAGTTGGCCCCAAGTGGGCCACTGGCCTTGCTGGCCAGGCAGTCAGGCAGGCTGGCGCGTGGGCACGGCGCATGTATGTATGTGTGGGCCCCCNCCCCCCCCCCCCCCCCCAGCCCCCTCTTTCCCTCACACACGTAAGGGTCCACCCCACGTACACACGGCACGTACTCTTTGTGGCAGCCCCTGGCAATGGGGGGCTCCTTTTGCCCTTATATGGCCGGGCGGGCGCCAGGCCCCTCCTCCCAAGTCCGAGGCCCTGAGCGAGACTCGGGAAAAGCTGAATGCAGGCAACCAGGCGGCAGTTGCCGCGCGAGAGGCCAAACGTCCGCACGCGCGAAACGTCCGTCCATCCGTCAACGCCACCTGTTGCGTCCGGCCCGACACCACTCGGTGGTACACGTGAGTTTCTCTACTTTTTTTTTCTTTTTTCTTTCTTTTTTGCCCGCTTGGTATGAAAGGTGTGTGGTCAACTAGACGTGTTTTGAACAACTTGGATCTGCCCTTGTTGTGACCTGAGTTTGGCATGTTGCGTTGGGTGTCGTATTGTGATCGGGTGCAACCTAGGCAAGTGTTTACATGCGGAGATACAGGGTGTTACGTGAGACAATATTTTTTCGGGCAGGTGTCGCCAGCAAAAAGATGGTCAGGACTTGAACTAGTTCAGTAGGGGATGTCATCAATATTGATGGTACAAAGAAACTTCACCGGCTTTACAGTTATCTTGATGGAGCTCTCTGGTCAGTGGCCATCTTTTTGCTGTCGATTGGTAACAGAAAGCTGGGTTCACACGTTGTGTTTGTCTTGGGCCGTTGTCGTTGATATCCAGAGCTGATCAGTGGATCCCAACCATAACTGTCCAACGAACATCGTGTGACCGTGTGCAGCTGCTCCGAATGCTTATATGCACAGTTAAAGGTTCGTGGCAAAGTGACAACTTCATATCTGACAGATAAAAGCTACATGCACTCACTTTCTGGCACTACTTTTTACCTGCGGTCACCCAAGTGTTTGGTTTTCCTTATCGATGGCCTCTTTGACATCCGCGCATTCCTATACTGCGTTGAGATACTGGTCGGCCGTTGGCACGATGCAACAACCTCTTGTTCACTTCGGCAAACAGAGATAAGATTGCAAAATGCCCTCTGTAGCATCGCAGTGACACAGATTTACTGGGACCACTAAAGGATAGAATCGCGTACTGTACGAGTGTCACTGATATATTCTGTTGATATGGTATTTGAGACGCAGGTGACGCACTAAATGTAACAGCCTCTCGCATGTATTCCTCTCGTGCCTTCAGAATGGCACGTCTCATTCACCAGGACTTTGCAGATTTATTTTTTAATAAAAGGTGCCTTGCATAGTGCACCAAAGACGGTTTAAAAACTACCTTTTAAAATACTCAACTCTGGCAATCAAAATATCTGAGGCACATTTTATCGGCATCAGTGGGTGGCTGTATTATTTTAAAAGTTGAGTGGGCTATGCGTATATCTCATTTCAAAATTACTTGACCAGTGCATGTGTCAAATACACATTAGGATCAACCAGCTACACGTAAACTGACGCAACTTTTAATAATTTATTGCATTAAATCAGGCCATTACAACAAGGCCTACTGTATTCATTTCATTTATTGCACTTCCCATACAAATTAATTTTGACTTTTGCAAGGCTTGTACGGGATTTGTCATTTTCTTTTTAAAACAGTTTTATTGTACGGGTTGTAAGTTGAGCACGGATCACCTGGTAAAACTGTGACATGACTGCAATTCCTTTTTTATCCGCCGATATAATGCTTCATAGAATCGCAGCACAATGTAAACATTATACCATCATGCAACCGCATCCTCTTTCCTTTGGTAGGCTTCTTGTGTACTAACACCACGGGGTTCTGGGAAAGAAATTCAAGCTGAGGAGGGGTATATGAAATTCTTTTTGCAACACTGTGTTTTGTAATTAAATATATTTTTATTAGTCACAAAAGTCGGTCATACGCAATTAGTACCCTTGTCTCGACCCTTGTACCTGCAGTACGACTCTACTGACAGTCGAATTGTCGTGAAAGCGTTAATATTATAATTAGTCATAACTGCCACAGAAATATTTTCCCTTGGTAGTTGTTGCGTCGGTACACAAAGTTTAAAATTATTAGTGGCATCATATGATCCCTAGAGTTACTTGAACAGCTACAACCAAAGTGTTATACCTACTCTCAACCAAAGTGTGACGCCACAATGTCCAAGGCGCAATAATGACGCTTTCATGAACCTAGTTCAGGTACTTGTGACATTGCACATGGTGTTGCACACAGAGTTAATTTCCCATATCCGCAAACAAATATTAGTCTAAAAAAGTCGTATAAAATGGGCTAAGTAGATCTTCCGTTATTTTTTCGCGGACGTCGAGAAAATAGTCCAAAAAAATGAACACAGGGTTGAGAAAACTCCCGCAATGGCGCAGATGTGCGTAACGTCACCCTGCAGGGGGCAATGTCGGGCCGGCTTCTGATTGGAGTCCGGACAACGGATGCTTGCGATTGGCCAGTAGGAGCCGAGCGCTATCTGACGTCACGGGCGACGTCTACGCACGTCAGCACATAGCTCTGCAAGCGGAGGAAAAAAAATAAAAGTGTGCGAAAAGCTGTGAATATTTGACACCTTTACCTGTTTTCAACCTACTTTATGACCAATTTACCCTCCACCCCACATTCCCTGCATCACCAGATGATTCAATATTAACAGCTTGGATAAGCCATAGTATTCCAGGGCCGAGGGAAACAACTTACGATTTTTGTGATGTACACCGCAACTGTATGAGATTTTAGTGAGGATTTAGAAATCACATTTAAAGTGAATATTGATTAAATTTGTTAAAGGGTCGGGGAATCACTCCGGAAGATCGATTTAGTGACGATGATTTAAACAAAGGTGTACATAAGTTGTAAGTTGTTTTCCCCTTGTTAGAAGATTAGTTAGTCCAGATTTGCAGGTTATACATCGGGTTATCAGGAATATAATTTTCTAATACGACCCCCCACGTTAGAGTCTGGGCCATGGTCATCTGGTTTACACCTCATGTTCCTTGCATTGTAAAATCTGGAAACTCACAGTCGCTAATGCATCACTGGTCAATCGACACAGCATACTAACAAATAGCATAATATTCACCTACCGATCACCTGACGATACATAACCCCAATCAGGTAAGGTTTTCCTACCAACAAACCAAAATGTCAGAAAGTTGATAAAATTGCACATAAAAAATTTAACATTTTAAAGATGCTTAACATGTACATGGCATGAAGGCCAACGTATCCACGTGTTCCTTCCTTTCAGATGTTGCGTCTTCAAGAACGACACATGAGAAGGGCGGAGGAAGTGTTTTCCACCTCTTGGCCTCCAGCAGAGACAGGCCCCATTCCATTTGGGCGGGGCCCCTCGATGCTTCTTTTCCGTTCATGCTACAAACCGTATAACACACGCGTCGCATAACAAAGCTTCTCTCAAAGCACAATGACGCGGAATAACATGTAGGTCCAATGCGTGTCACTTTCCGAGATCGTTATTGTCCATCGGTATGCCTGGAAAGCGTCGGGAAAAGCAACTGGACAATGAAACAGGTCAATATGAAGGGTGCTCGGACTGATTTTTTTCACCTGTCAAGATACCAGCTGCCTGAAGCACACAACCGAAATCAAATCATAGAACATTCCAGTTTTTCGCACTGTCAGAAACGTTTACTATGAGCTTAAATGTCAAGTGCACGTCATATGAACATCATTCTGACATCTCGTATAGCAGGTCAGTTAGAAAAAAAATAAATCATCATCATCTATCGAGCTTTTCATATCACAATTTATTGGTATTTTTGTCGTGTTCACTTAAGTTTCACTTAGTCGGCCATTAGCAATAATATCACTATGGTGAGTTTCAAACATACAACCTATTATGCGTGTAAAAAATGGTGGCCATTTTTATTACAATTATTGAACCAACTGTGGACTAGAAAATTTTGCTAGCATGATTGCTTCTTCAAACCAGTGCAGCGAGGTGCAAGGAGTATCACCATACCTGAATGGGGGAGACACCTCTATGAAGCCCCGAGTGCAAACAAGTTTACCAATAATTGGCGACAAAAAAAGCTGGATATGTAATAGGACCACGTTGGAATTGGGCCCTTTGCATAATTTCCACCATCTGCTCGGTACCATCATCCCGTATCGACGATTGAACTGACTAGCGTTGAAGACACAATTCGGGGCAAATGCAATAAGGAAATTACAGGTGTGTTGTCCCCCATCCAGCGGTAACCTTTCGGCGCCTTTGGCCGAGCCCGCCGAGGTAAGTACACACACGGGTCATGAGGGATGCAAGTCGTGACTGGCAATACATAAATTACGCACGAAACGCCGGCCTACAGATCAACATTCTTAATAACCCTCGTTATCCCTGGTAGGAGAAACGCCCATAAGGAGCCGGCCCCTCCCTAATCCACCAGACCCTGGACAATAAATCAGGGAATGGAGACCCGGCCACGTCGCCTATTTCTTCTTCTTCTTCTTCTTTTTTTGTATTTTTACATACGGTACATCCATTGTACAAAACGGGCCCTTTCCGTACCGGTACATCGACATCTATGACTCCTCAAACCTGCGCCTCCAGTCATGTTAATTTGTCGCGTACGGCGCGGCGGGTTTAACTTTTGGGAGAAATTAAGTTAATAAACTTCCTTTAATGCCTAGTTTACACGTGCTTGAAAATTCAGTGCTGAAAATAACAGTTGTAGAATAGTCTCATAATACATTTTTAGGGCCTCTTTCACAATTTTATTATCAGTAACAAGATGGAATCAGGCATTAAGCTTGTATTCGAGTTTTAGCAATGCAGTACTTTGGTGACTCAAGCTACGTTTATAGTCCATTTAGATAGGAAAATATGCAGTCATTACTCTGTCAGCTGGGAGAGTGAGACGAGCCTCTCTAACGAAAGGCATTGTCCAGTAATTCTTACAATGTCAAAAACTTTCCCTCATATTACGTACATGCAAGATGGCCTATAATTACCCGCCTTCTTCGTAAGTCCTTATACACATTCTTCCGTCACCTCATTGTTATCAGGAAGGGGGAAAAAAATAGCACCATAAACTTGTAGCAGGCAACGTCACAATCGAGGCAACAGTGGTCAAAAACAGTTTTCACCGCACGTGAACCCTGGCAAGCAGTAATCAATGCAAATGAAGACTTATCCACATGTAACGTGGTATTTGCCAACCAGAAATTGCAGCGTGAATTACGACATCCACTGTGCCCTCTGCCTAGTCCCTGGCAATCACCGGCTCAAAAATGTACGGGAACCCCCCCCCCCCTCCCCCCTAGTGCCCATATATATGCATGCCATCATATTATGGTCTGCGAGTAAAAGTGCAGATTGGCCCGAGGAGGCAACGGGACCACTTGAAGGGGGGCATATAAGTGCTGGTAAATCCCGCAAATAACAAAGTTGTGGGAGTGGGCTGGCGCCGCAGCAAACGCTATGCAAAGTGCCGATAGCATCGGGCATGATTCGAAAAACTGACAAAGGCGGAAACAATGGGCCTCCTCGACTCCTCCCACACAATGAACATTATCCCTATCGCGTGAAGCATCTTCCTGGGAGGGAGGGTTGAATATAAATAAAAAATAAAAAAAAGAAATTGCCCACCGTCCGTTCCTGCGGTGATGAATATAATCCGTTGGAGTGATTGGGATTGTGTGGCGCCGGCAGGACATTGATTACCGCCCAGGACCCAAAATTATTTACTCCGAGACTTCTAACCGACTCTCTCTGGAGCGTGGGTTTACGATCCTCAAGGGCCTACGCAGATAAGGAACCAGATTGGTGCTTCAAACTCGCGTGTTCACTCGGGGTCATGTCCGACTTTTATTAAGAATACTAGGCGGACCACAGTCATGAGAAGGTTATTCGGACTCACATTTGTCACCTTAGTAATGATCATTCAGCCATCAGAAATGACGGGTGTCCTGCACTGACAGCTGATCATGCTCGAGATTATGATTGTTGGCCAATGTACGTGTCGGTTCAAATGGAATATACAACAATGCGTATTATAATTAACAATTTGCATATGGCTAGCATTTACATGGTAACAGGCCCTTTTTAAAGCCTGCAAGACGTAATTTCTTTCCTGCAGTAACTCAGTCGAGTCACATGCATTTTAAAAAAACATGCACGTGCTATGTAATGCAGTAAATACATCTTCCGGTATTTATTTATTTTTTCAATTTGAACTGACGCGACGAGTTCCTCATTGTCGTGCTGTCTTGCAACAAACACCACCACCACCATCAAGACATTTCCCTATAATGGGTCAGCGATGAAGGGAGACGCAAGTTAACCCCACATATGACCTAAATTAAAACTTATAAAAATAAAACTATAAACTACCCCCACCCCCTCCTTCATCCCTCTCCCCCAACCATGCCCATCTCCGACTTGCAACGACCGAACTATAATTCAATAAAGATTCTACCGGTATCAATTAAGTTTCTACTTTATTTTCTTGAAATGCGTGGCAGAGTAGTCTTTCGAGTGAGGGTAATCCTGGGTCGCTTCTCTGCCTGCTAACTAAGTTGGACAAGCCCAACTCAGCAAAGGCCTTAACCGAATATCGTTTCCCGGGCCCGTTAATTAAAGGCTTTGGTGGGCGATTAACATCTCCTTATCTCACACCTATGTCCTTTGTCACAAGAGGCCTCCCCGCCAAAACCAGTTAACACTTGTAATGGGGGCCTTTATGACCGGTTCCCTCCCGCCACACTTTTCTATCTGAACCTCCCACAAATATTGCTTTTCTTTATGCTGGTTCCAAATACAGGAGTGTCTCCACTCTGCATGTTAATTTCGGGAAGTCTATTCTTCATCTTTTTTATTTCCATTTTTTTTTTCGCGGCTTCCCTGAAGGAGCTTTCAAGTGCCCCATAAATTTGCGGGATCACTAACAGTCCTGTCACCTAACTTGATGATGAGAATTTAAAACACGCCCCATGGTGACGTTCTTGGCAGCCATGACACCACGTGACGCCAGACGTCACACTGTCGCTGGGCGACATCGAAGCACTCTCCGCCTGTGTTTGAATGGAGGAACTAACAATATATTGTATCAGCAACGTTCAATAAACCACAATGTGCATTATATGATGCCGTATTTTGTCGCAGTTGTTTCCAGATATACTAACAGATCAGCAAATAAAATGACTACATATCCCACCAACTCTCTATTGTTAGGCAAGTCCGTCCACTTTGCATTATGAAAACAGAAAACCCGTTTTCTTTTTTTCTTTTTCAGCGTTATTTTCTCCTACGTCATGTCGCCAGCTCGTCACCTGAAGGCTTCAACAAGTAAGACAAGTGGTCATCCATAAACTTCATCCTAATTCTAGTTCGCAGCTAGGGCTGGGTGGGGGATGTCACGTCGTTTAACCGCAATTTCATCCTCTTTTAATCTAAAAAATTAATGGGGAGATTGTAGACCCGTACGAAGTGGAAATACTACGGTGCAAAACAAAGTTATTATGGAGGCATGATTGCCTTGACACAAAACGCTAGTTGAAGTGACATGAAAAAATAGCCATCAACAAATGACGTTTATGGACGGCCCCTTGTGGTGTCACCACAACATTCAAGTGCAGCCAAAAAAAAAGGGGGGGGGGAGGCTCATTCAAATATACTGCTAATAGTTAAGCATTGGTTGCAACAATACTGCATAAAAGCTCCAGCACTGTTCTTTACAATGCAGCCTAATTATTGGAAATTTCACTCCAGCAATGCTGAAGAATGGTCCATCATAAATGAAATATGTCTATGGCGCCTTCACTCGAATGACGTAAATCAATCATCCAGGACAATATCTGACTCCCAAGTTCCGCTAGAGTAGCTGCACACTACTAGTTAGAACTGTGGCAAAAAAAACAACTAACTAATGTTTCTCGTTAATCCTGTTTTAGAACCTGCCCAAGTGGGCACATAAGGCCCCCTGCTGCCTACATTCACGAATGTTTTTAATTAAAATACCTTGTAAAATATCCATCTGAGGTTACTATATCTTTCTAAACTAGAACAGCCCTGTCCTACTATCGTACGAAACAGGTACATGGATGTAAAATAACATCCTCCCTGCACTAATGGTGCCGAAATAAAAAAACCTTATAAATGATCCGATCTATTGCTATAAATACTAACAGTTGCTAACAATGATAGGGAAAAAACCCCCGCTTTATCATGGCACCAGACTGGTCCTAGGAGCAACACAATTATTTGTTAAATGGAATTCATTTGGAGAAGGCCAAGAAATACAAACTGGTTGAAAAGGGCGGGGGAAGAATGGGAGGGGCTAAGTTTATAATATAGTGTTTCTAGATTTGAAGCTGGGGAGAGAAACAAAAAAGAGAGTGCCTATCTACATGATTTTCCCCCTCTAGCTGTAAGCCGGCCGGCGTCACCCACGCCCACATCACAGCTTGTTTAATGATCCCATCATGGAGGCGGCAGACCTGCAACCGTTGACTTGACGATATTCCACGTGTCCGCCAACACACACAACACACTCTAACATTCCAACTCATCCTGTCCTATCTTCTGAAATTGCGCTCAAAAAATTGCGCAAAAAAAGTCGGTTCTGGCTTGCACTTTTATTACGATCATCACCATTTTGACACACAGTACATCTACAGGGGGAGTCAGCCACTTCCTTCGCTTCAGGGTTTGGCGGCACCAACTCCTCCCACAATAAACACACAAGTACAGTCACAGATATGTACACACTTTTACTACAATCACAGTCTACGTTCATCAGGTGCACTGGGCACGTGACTATATGCACACACAACATGCGTCCAGAGGTCAAAGAGGGGTTCACAAGATTTATTTTTTTTCGTTTTGCAGGACACAACTACCAGCACGGTGATGCACGCAGAGAAGCAAAAAATAAAAATAAAAATATAAAATATAAAACAAAAACAAGTCATGCACCCGTGTCACGAGTATTAATCTGGTTAGTCTTAGTACAAGGTGCCAGCGACGCAAAGGAGACGTCGTCGCGTCGTCGTGCCCCTCTCCACTTATTAGTTGCTTCAGCACATTTGTTATTTCATGTTGGCTTTGGCTGCATCGATAATTATTCCAATTGATTGTAAAAATAATATGTACATGCAAGAGCATGGGAACATATTGTTACTTAAATAAATAACCACATTGAACCTAGTTGCGCAATCGGCTCATGAGCATACAAGCACAAGTGGTGCATGCCATACATTGCATGACAACACAACCTGAATTCCTTGCAATGAGCCGCTAGCACTCTAGTGCTATTTAGAAAATGTGCACTGCGTCACTGCAGTGCTTTCCTCAATTCCAGTGCTCTAACAGATGATTTATAGGTTCCGAGGGACATTTCCCATGATCCTTTCTCCTCATAATATTGCACAACTTGGCTCAAATTGTTTGTGTCCATTACTGAAGATTTACATTGTAAAATACTCAAAAAAGATGTGTCGCAGTGAAGCTAACATTACGGGTATCTGCCTCCATTTTTAACTCCATTATTTGGTTACTTTTTTCAAAAAATACGTACCCCCCAGTCACGTGTATGTAGGTCTACTGTAGCTGTTGCTACTAATTCCTAGGATATTGTCGCAAACAGAAATTAAACCAGATTTTCAAAAATTTAAAAGTATAACTGCGACAATTATTATAGCATGGCCGAAGTTACCGTTTTACTCTGCATAAATATGCACATCACCGCAATATATTAATGTTTTTATATATATCAGGCAAGTATGGTGGTGTTCCACCCCCCTAAAGGAGCGTAGTCACCTAATGGGGATTAGTAAAATAAAAATAAAAATAAAAAATATACAGGGTGTTCTAAGTATCTGGGTCACTTTTGGATAACTGCTATCCCCCGATAGCAGTTATTTTTGTAGCTTGTTGTGGGCCGATTTCAGTTGTCCCATTCTATAGCACCTGATATATGCGACCCCCAGTGGGTCAAATATAGCAGAAGTCATAGAATCGGGGCACAACAAGCTACAAAAAATAACTGATGTCGCCCGATAGCAGTTATCCAAAAGTGACCCGTATACTTGGATCACCCTGTATATCAGGCAAGTAAAACGCGATGCAGCCGCTATGCTGCTCCTTACAAAATCCTGCACGCATTCCTAGCTGGTCCTCAGGGGGTCCACCAAGTACAACATTCCCTGCATACCTCAACCTTGGTAATTTGGACATTGCGCAAAGAAAATAACAATCGAATCTACAAATAGGTCAGTTTCAGGTAGGAAGACAACATCGAAGAAAGGCAACAGTTCACAAGCACATGCTATAGCGGCCAACACATTTGCTCAGCAACTTCTCGCACACCTACGCATATAGCACACATATCTACCTCACGTTCAGGTCAACATAAAGAGGGACAAAAAAAAAGATACAAACATCAAGCTGCGTAAAAGTCGTCGCATATGGCTACGAATAATAATCATAAAAATGAAACTTTGGAACAAATGCGACACATGCCACATGCACCAGGGATCAGCAAAATTCACCTCTGGATGATACTGTCCGGCACAGGTACAAAGCAGGCAGACTGCACATCAAACTTACCTGCCTTTCGCAAAGTGTTATCTACTTGGAAAATTTATGACAGAGTAATAAGTGTGGTCGAGTCAAACGCCTGACACTGACAAAAGTTACGACTTGATCTCATGGCAGATACCACATTGAACAATAGCTAGCGTTAACGGTAATGCCCAGAAAATTATTAGGCAATGTCTGATTTCATATGAAGGCTGTTTGCTTAAAATGTGATTTGAACAGCCGGTTCCCACGTTTTAGGATGAAGACCTCCTATAAGACGAATGGCACGAATTGGTCGGCCAATGCCCTCTCTGAGGGAGAGATGGCAGAATCCTTCAGCATACTACGAGAAGCTGGAATTTTTAATAACGTAAGCTTCAAATTTTTCTGTTTAATCTCGTGACAGGCATAAAATCGACAAACCATCCCAAGCATCCCGGAGTCATTAGCATGCCCGGGCGCACACGTGGCCAATCGGATGTCAAGCACCGCGAGAAAAATTCCAAACGAATCTGGAGCCAGGGGCAATATCAGGGCAACCCGCACCGAAAAGTATCTCAGTGGAGCGAAGTTGGTAGGTAAGAAGAGATGGTAGTCCCGCGTCCGGAGTAGGAAGTGAGCCGATGGGGCCCAATTCCTTTTACGATCCAAGGCCGTAGCCAAGCAGCCAGACTTTTCTGGCCGGATATTTTTAGGCGGGAGGGATGAAACGAGCGCCCTTCGTTCGCAGCCAGTGAGTGTGCTGCACGCCTAACTTACTACACGGCTGGATATCACCCATCCTGGCCAGGCCAAATTCGTTCCAAAAAGGAATCCTTGGCAAAGTTCCTCCGGCTCTCCCCCGGCCCCGTTTCATTCATTCCTCCCCAGCGCAAAACTGGATCCGAAAAGTAGGGTGTTCGGTACCGGCCAATGAATGGATGCACTTTCTGTCCACGAGAAAGTCCAGCCTCGGGAATCCCTCCAGATCACGAAGAATCTGGGCAGAGGTGGTTAATTGGGAGAAACGGTTTCCGGTCGCATGGCAGGGCAGCATGTGTGTGTGGGTGGCGTCCCTCCTGGGGCAACTGATCTTGAGCGAAAACGTGGTGTGCTGGGGTGCGCGCACGCACGCGAAAGGTGTGTTGCCCAGGGCAATCCGTCGGGCCCAACCCTGACGGCCAAGGTTGTGTGGGCGACTATATTCAGGAAGGCAATATAATAGCGCTCGGCTACAACGGGACGATCCTGCCAACGCCTTATATGGTCCGCACCTTGCCCCTAATGGCCTTACATGGGCACCCAAACCCACCTCTTTCATCCAGCATCCCATCCCAACGTTTTCCACTTCCGACAGACACCCTGACCAAGGCCTACATTTCGACCCCTGCTTTTTTGGGGTCATTCCCGTGCAATTGACCCAGCCCGATGGCTAGCCTACTACCGTCGCATGCTGCACTGTATATGGCAGCATGCATGTTATTATCGTATGGTCTCCACCCAGCCTGTCGGTGCTGGTGTCCCTCCCTGATTCGAGTTGGCACCATGAGTCACGTGGAGGAGCAGCTTCCTCACCTGCCACCCATCTTGCAATATTGTCTCCGACCCCACCCTCCTCTTTGGCCCAAGTGCATCTACTCCGTGACTTGTGGAAGGACTCCCATTCCTCGACCTTTCCACCCAAAAGTGGTCCGTTTCATCCGGTTGCCCCCAGTATTGTGGAGTGAAAGCTCAGATGAATCACCATATGATAATACTGGTGTTGGGCGTCATAGTGTTTATAATAAGCAAGCAGCCTGCAATAACGCAATCTAATAATAATTGGCCCGCAACTCGCCCACGAACTTCCCCGCCCAAGAAAATCCTTCCTTTTGTTCGGAATGAGCAAACGAATCGATCATTTGTGGGACAATGAAAATGGTCAGTTATTCTCCAGACACGATACATACATCATACCTGCAGTTATCCAGACAAACTTGGGCCACCTTTCTGGTGGACGAGCAAAACGAGCCTACTCAGACTGCCCGTGACTCAGAGCCATTGTTCGCTTAATTTATTGGGGTGTATGTCTTCATTTCCCACGCTTGTCGTCTTGTCAGAGTTGGGTAATTTAGTGCCAGCTTGGGATTCAAAACTATTTCTTGCTCTGCATGTACACAAGTCGACTTCTCTCGGCACAAACAGGCTACCCCGCAGAACAAATCACATTCACTAGTGGAGTATAACTCCGTCAGTATTTTGTAATATTACATAGGCAAGGACGTAATGTTGCAGAGATCACTGTGTATAGCTACTCACGGCGCTCGACTAATCGGTCGTGTCACACTGCCCAGGGTCATAAAATAGCGGGCAGTTACTCCGGTATATAGCCCAACACCTGATACAACATTTTCTTGTTTCGAAAAATATGAACACTCAAAGAGTCCCATAAGACTAGATTCTCTATTGCGTCACTGCCAAAGGTCCTTATGCATCCACTTTCCCTTTCTACAACTGAGCTAACCTGATTTCCAGCTATCAGAGCCTATATACCATACATCCCACCTAACCGTACCTCAAACTTGTTAGTTATAATGGATTCTCTTTAACTGTAAAAGATCTAGTAAATTCTCTCGCCAGATTAAAAACATTTACATGGACACTAAGCACATTTTATGTGTGAACTGTTGGCCGAAGCGAGTCGTAAATTGTATTCTTTCACCGTCTGAAATCACAGATTCACAGGGAAGAGATGAAGTTACTGACCTTTCAATGGATGACCTCAACTCTTTCATCATTAGGATTAAACTAGTGTTAGTTTTAACATGTCTTAAAATAATAAAACAATAAAAACAAAATTATTGGATGGGTGGTCTAGTCACAGCCACTCGGTTACCTCGACTGCAGAATGACTGGTGGGGGTGGGTGGGCGGGGGGATTAGCTATCAGGAGAGAACCTAATTGCGATACAGAACCTGGGAGGTCTTGCAGGACGTAAAATTAATGTTTCAGATTATGGGTAATCCCCCTGATAGTGTGGCCACTTGGCACTGAAATAAAATTGCGATTATTTTTCCCTGACATTCGCAATCCACCTTGACCATCCCCCCTCCTATCAAACGGGATTTACAACACCAGTGTAAAATTCCACCCCCCACCTTCTGCATCCATTACGTTGGACACTCACTTTTTTTTCTTCTTTTTTTTGCTACGCCACTCTAAAGTGGCTTCTCTGCCAACCACCTTCAGGTTATTCCAACTACTAAAGTAGAGTAGGGTGAGTTTTAAGTAGTGTTAAGCCTCTCGCAAGTCTTCCAGGTTTCACTTCCCTTTCAGATTGTAAGTTGCATTGATCGCCTAGTTACTACGAAACCCAACCGGAAGGAACTATTTATGCTTTAGTTTTACTATGCACCCGTCATCATGTGATGTTATCGAGTAAATCAGACGCTTAACGCAAAAAATAGAACTATGTACAGATGAGATGGTGTTAAGGCCTTGGATAAGGCAAAATAGCAACTTACTTTAAATGCATGTTAGGAGTAGACGAAGCTCGCAAAGAGCACCAGGTCTCATTAGTTGGTTTAAACAATATATTTACAAGTACAACATAAATAGGATCAACCATTTCAAATGATTTATCAATCTATAAAAATTTGTACCCTGCAAAAACGACACCTCCAACTGGTTGCAAGAGATCTACCAAGCGAAATGTGAGGAATGACACGCAATCTTACCCATTACCGGGTGCCTTGTGTTCTCCTCATCATTCCACAACACTCAAAGCCGGGTTCACTCACACTGATCATGGAATGGTCAAAGTATGTTTACATGCACAATAACTACTGTCAGCTGAAATTTCCTTTACTGTAGTAACATGCAAATAGCAATCTCATTGTGTTCAAATTACACCGTGCACCAAATGTTAGCCTCCGTCCTCAATGGAACGATCGTTTTGAAATCAAATTCACCATCGTGAATCTAATAAATTCATCATTTTCTCGGTGTATCAGGCATAGTTTTCATTTCCTTAGATGCACTCATAATAGGATTCACCAGGTCGTCACCAGAACGACTTAGCATTTATTGTCTCTCACTTTGTCCAGCAACAATCACCAAAAGTAATTGTCACTTCTCCTCCCACCTAGTTGCACGATAGGGAACTTCTTTACAACATGAAATGAGCATATCTAGAAAACTATGCATGAGACAAATTTCCATTTCATCAACAATACACGAATCAATCGTTTAAAAAATATATGGACATGAAAACCTTCTTCACGGTGTAATTAGCCAATAAGTAGCCTATATATTCTTTCCAACCTTCCACGATTCCATGCATTCATTGCAGTTCAGACAAGGCAGACATGTGACCTCCTCAACAATCTTATAGGAGTCTCATGTTGTTCTCCCTGCTAGTTGTCACAACAAAATGATCTACCAACGAGCAAATAATTTGCGCACTTATCTACCCGTCCAAACTGCATCCTAACTGCTGAACAGTTAACAAAACACACCCATTAGACTGAACCCGGCTTCTCTGAGGGAATACAGTGCTACAGATCACCAACATTATAAAAACGAGCACAGGCTTGGGGCTATCTCTGCAGGTTGGGATGCACCATATGAGGCGAGGGTGGCATGTGCGGCACATACACCGAGTGCTGCGGGTGCGTGTGAGGTGGAAGGGTGGGTCCAGGAGAGGTGTGTGTTGGGTAGGGCGCATGCGAGGGACCAGGCGCCCCTGCCCCTAGCAGGTGAGCATGCGGGTGGTGCGGATGTGGAGGGTGCTGGTGCGGGTGCGGGTGCGGAGATGGTGAAGGCGGGAGCGGGCTGCTGGCATATCCCATCATCTGCCTTACTTTCTGCTCGTCGTCGTTGATGGTGTAGGTCAGCTCGGTCTCCTCAAATCCCGTGGCGGACATTCTCTGGTCGTGCTGACCTCCCCCTGATGGAGGCGGATCAGGTGAATTGAGGCAGGTTTGAATCAAGGCTTTGCCTGCCTCTGAGGTGATCATGGGCTGCAGTTTTCGGGTGGCGAAGGTATACACGTGGCCTGTCTCGCTGGCCACCAGGAGCATCACCTGCGTGCCCGTCAACGTTGACAGCTCGTACGCCTGGTGAAGAGGACAAATTACACACCGTGTGAGATCACGTGCTGGATTCGGGGCGCACCTTACATTTCGTGGTCACATCCAACCACTCTCCAAGGCTCCAAATAATTACATCATCAAAATTATGTAGAGTACGAATTTTAAATACAATAACATTGTGAATAAACAAGCGAAGTCAATAATTGTGTTAACTGAATATCCCTTATCCCAACATACTGGAAATGTATCTAAGCTACTGTATAAGTTGTATGAGTCTGCAACGTGACTTCTGGAGGCTACGAACCACTATGCCATCATTAACTTATGAGACATGCAATCAAACAGTACCACGGTATCACACTGTTGACATCTATTTGGATGACAAGTCATTTATATCAGGGTTCGGAAATTTAACCTACCGTCGCTTTGGGAAATGATATATGGGTTCTAGGCGATCACTTTGAGTATAAATTATGCAACATGGGTCTCCGACGCATAGTTACCGAGATAATGTGCTTCAAACACAATTCATTTGAATCGCCCGAGCCCACTGGCAGGATGACAGGAGGGGATATGCAATGTGCAGTGCAAAGTTTCCAAGATGGTACATAATTTGTGAACTCCCCCGGGTGGATGTGTCTAGTGGAAATTCCACCCGAGACGAAGCCAGAGACGACCCAACTCTGCACGAGATGAAGGGGTTGTCCCCGGGCTGGGATCGAACTCGGGACCTTAACATCCGCGGGCGCATACGTTACCGCAGCGCCACTCCGTCTCCCTTTACCTTTTCCATTTAAATTTAAGGTGTAACCACGTAATTTAATTTAAATTTACGATCCTGTTAGGTGTAGCAGGGAATGGCCTAGGGGATGGAAGTGTCGTAAGCAGTATCTGAAACCTATAAGCTGGGATAATGCACATTTTATTTAATGCTAATTATCTCGGTAACTATGCGTCGGAGACCCATGTTGCATAAACTCTAAGCGATCCCCTAGAACCCCGCTATCATTTCCCAAAGCGACTGTAGATTAAATTTCCGAACCCTGATATATGTCAAACGACAGCATCGGAGATTTTTGAAAAATGTGTCCTTGAATTGAGTTGAGAAAACTTCTGCATGCCAATTTGCCTAACTTCTGCTGCAATAATCTATATGATCAAAGTCAAGTCATCGGTAAACGCGTACGAAGTAACACATTTCACAAAAGAAAGAAAGAAAAACCCTTCGTTTGCGTTCCACACGCACAATATCTCCCAAAATAAAACCAGCAATATCGAAAATGCACTGGTCAACAACCATCCACACACTGTAAACCCCGGCAGCAATATTAAATTTAACAAGCATCCCATTCATTATGCGTTACACAAATGATCCCATGCGTCAGTTTGGAGCAGCAAACTGACACGAAATCATGGGCTCAACTCTAAGTCACCCTGCAAGTTTTGGACCAAAAAAAAGGGACAACAGTAGTCTGTTGCTGCCCTCTAACTATTCGGTGATGGTAATCACCAGAACATCCTCCGACAATAGGAAAATTACACCAATAAAGCCGATTCGGAAGACGACAATTTTTCGGGATTACATGGCAGCTGAGCTGGAAAAAAGGGCAGTCCAATCGTTTTATTACTAGCTGTCCACCCCATTTGTTTTTTATTCCCGCCCATCCCCACGGGCCGGACCACGGCAAGGAATGACCGCGTCAGGACCTGTAAATTATAAGCGATTTCGGGCCGCTTTTCTAATAAAAACAACAACAGCCCACCTCTTGAAAGGGAAAAAGTGTTCCTTTAGAGAGGAAAAAGTGTGGGGTCAGAAACCTCTCGGGCGCGTGGAATTAATGGAACTCTATAGTTACTGACGAATCATGCCACTTTTTCGAATGAAATTATCGCCTTTCTCTTTCGCGCTGCACTGCAATTTATAGTGCTCCATCAACGATAAAGCGTGGTGCTTTACGCTTCCAAATTCTTCCATTTGCAACATCAGAAGTAAAACCTCCAAGTTTCGTATATTTTTGGCGATATCCGCTGGCAAAGGAAAACTGGCCTCGTGGATAAAATTACATTCAAAAATCTGCCAAATATTGCTGGTTCCAATCCGTGTATTTTATACAGAAAGCACAGAAGGCAGGCAATGTACTGCAAAAGATCTACTCGCCTATTGCAACAGTAGACTGAAAGGGGGATAAGGGCTGACTGACCTATACAGGACCCACAGCCCAAGTTCCCGCTATTAATTTCATCTATAATAATATACAAAACCAACAAGCCAACAATAAGTCAATACCACGCCATCACCACTATATCACCGATATAACAGTATAGACTGTTATTCTTCCCTATAGGGATATCCCCCAGTCGCTCTTTGCCTGTTTTCTGAAGAGAAAATAAATGCAGAATTAGCAGTATTTACGCCTGAAAATGTAGGTTTATCATGCACTGACTGTACTTAAAAAACCGACCATTCCATGGCGGCTGCAATCTCCACTACTTTGAATTCATGTGGCCTTTATGTGCAAACAATGCCTTATCAAGATTATTTTCGGTCATCCTTGCTGCACAGTAAGACCTGTCTAGGAAAAATGTCTCAGTGAAAATATAGGTAAAACAAAATTTCAATAAAACCATGTCCAAGGAGAGCTAGGAAGTCGCGTCACTCTGGACATGATATGATACGGCTCAGTTGCATTACGGTGACAATTAATAATCCCCTGACGAAACTGAGGCATGTCACGCAGTTCGAGTAAGGTTTCGACCATGGTCGTCGTCTCTGACCAAAAACTTGATTTTTATCGGGCAATCTGTGAGGCTTAACACGCAGACATAGTGCCTGCACTTAAGAAAAGGTTGAATAATCGAATAAATATATCGACACCATAATATTACTGAAGCGCGTGCTACCTAATACTCCATAAGATAGGGCCACTTATTTTGCGCCCGACCACAGCAGATTATGCCCGAGAATCATGCCCTGCCATTGTCAAGGTAAGCACGACCTAACAGCTATTATCTGCCCCCAACTTGCGCCGTAAACACCGCAATTTATGATGTTACCTCTATGTTGATTGTTTTATCTATGGTTAGGTTGCCAATATTTTCCACTGTTGACTTTCTTGAAAAGTTGCAACCATCAAAATGTCGTTACCTGTGGAAATTAGCCCCTTTCGTCTTCAGTACAGTCTTCCACAACTGTTATACAGAATTTTAACATTTTCTTCGATGTCCACCATATACTCCCATGGATTGTTATAATACCACAAAGCCTTGACATGTTCCGGCCTCTGTCAAACCAAATTTTAAAAAAATACATTACTAACGAGAAGCAGCGAATAACCCAGCGATGTAGAATATATCCTAGGACAAACATGCTTGGGTATACAACCCTTTCGATGCGTTATCATTTGTCATCGTCTCAATTGGCAAGATTTCGACCGTGCAATGCTTTATAATTCTAATAACCTCCAGTGTGAAAAGGACACCTGCACTACACCGGTTCCCCTGTCCAACTAAAATCCCAACCTAGTAATCAGACGATTTCTCCTAACGATACTTGTATACAGAAGGCACAAGAAAAGACTGATTGACAGTTCATGTCCGTGTCGGTTTCTGCTTCACGGCACCCGCGGACACCGCACCACCGTGTATTTGTCAATGACAGCCGAAAGATAAGTGGTCAGCCCGACAGGCAGGGGAAAAAGAGGTCTCCTCTGCGATTGATTCCCTCGCTCACGAGCCACAAATAACAAGCCCGGATCCGATTTCTCGCTAATGGCTATCTCCCCTGCACTTTCATGTCGGATTAGATAGATTCTATTCCTTCGCTCCGCTACACTATTCCCCCATTAAAAAGAGCGGGGGCATCCGATAACCAAATTTCCTGATGCGAACGGAACGGATTAGTTTCTCACTTGAAGAGGCATGGAGGCACGGGGGAGATAGAAAAGAAAATAAGAAGAAGAAGAAAAAAAAGTGGTAGTAGTGAACAAAAAAAAAGAGAAGAAGTAGGCCTTTTGTCAGAGGCGGTTGACCGAATAAAAACTTCCAATAGAATACTGATTAGGCACTCTTGCAAGGTTGAGACCAGGAGCTAGTCACGCCGCAGGTGGGCGAGAAATGACTCTCGAAGCTGCTTTTGACACTTCTGAATCCCGCTGCTTCAGGGCACGCCTCATTTTTGTACTTTTATACATAAAAAAAACTGTTACTCATTAATGCCCATCATTTATCGTCGTCACTCATTACCGAGATGGGATATTTCAAAAATGTATCGTTGATTGTGCATTGATTGCCATGGAGCAATTTGGAATCTTCCGCAGGTAATCTGGTTGGTTCACTGATCACGCATTTGAAATGAAACAGTGTTTTCTCAGCATGCTGCTGACTCTCGTTAATAACGGCGACCAAAGCAGAACCTAATGAGAGCAGCAATCGACTTGATTTCATGCTGCTCTGCTAACACGAGAGCATGAAAATTACTCTTGGCAATTTAACAAGCATGATGACAACTAAATCACACCTAAGTCGACATATAATATAATGGGGAATGTACTAGACACGCACTTTTCGTATGGCGAACTGCACAGGCAAGCTACAAAATTCAGCTTTTTCTTCCATCTGATACAATATCATTCGAAACGGTGCCATCGTGTGCAGAAATCGAAACGCGACTATTTGTCTAGACTAGAGAGTTTCCAACAGGTCGCACCCACACACTGTATGTCAACATAAACTACGCCACATTATGAAGCAATGCGGCGTGTGATGACACGCAACGAGAGAAACGAAAGCCAAGACAAAAATAGTGATTTTGAGCGGATAAAAGCGGGTCCTGGGTAACGGTTCCTAAGCTATTCTTGTGGGTCACAAATCGCACTCACGTAATCCGTCCCATCCCCCTGCTAGGTTAAGAAAGAAGACAAGCTCGTGCTCTTACTACAGTATAGCAAACGTTGCTTGAGGACATTGTACCGTTCACGCACCTGCTACACGGGGAACGACCACTGTGTATGCGCATGTACTCGTACTGTAAAACGCAAAGTACTCCGTGGCACAACATGTACTGGTGCGACTAGTGTTTATAAAATGATGTCTTGCGGGAATAAACAATCAATTTTTCAGTCTCAAAGTTATGTGTAGGGTTCATACAAGATGCAGTACAAATCGTACCCTGTAAGACAGAACTCGGTAATGTGCTCCGCAGGCACAAACGTAAGAACGAGAACAAAAATGGTTAAAATATATTATGCAGTAAAATAATTTTACAGGGTGACCACAGCAGTGACTAAAATACTATTTCCCTGTTTTCCCTGTGTCTTCAATGGACTTTTTCCCTGCCTCTTTTTTTGTATTTTTCGGAACCTCTGTGCAAATTTCACAAAATTTAAGTAAACTAGAAAAATCTTGATACCCCCCCCCCCCAAAAAAAAAAATACCACCGTTGGATTTGATTTCTCACACCAAACTTAATAAAAAAACAACATCAAAATATCCTTCCAGGTCAACAAATTTGACATTTTTTTGCCAAGTGTAATTTTAGCATATTTTGAGTCATTGACACGAATTTCCTTGTATTTTCCCTGTCTACCGGCTAATTTCCAATTTCCCTGCTTTCCCTGACCGCTGGTCACCCTGTTTTAACCCTGGAACCGTGCCGTGCCTACGAGTATTACGGCAACCGTGCCGTGGGGTCTTTTCGGACCCCACCATATTTTTATTTTTATTATTATATAATACTTTTCAATGTATCATTCTTTGAACAATGCCTAAAAGGATCGCTAATTCAAAATAAACCTGCACTTCCTGTTATATACTGTAAAAAAATGGCAAAAGTTCATTGTAATTATCATTTTAATGCATTTTTTTCCTTGGGGTCCAAAAAGACCCTACGGCACGGTTCCATGGTTAATGAATGTGACAAAAGATTTGGACGTAAATTAGCGGTTAATGTGAATAAATTTTAAACAGCAAGTATAACAAACTGGGTGGCGTGTAATAATGTTTGGGAACATTATTACAAGGCGACCAAATATTTTTCCAGCTTGTTCTCCGCTCGAGGTTAAGACATCACACATTTCGAATTGAGAGTAGTTCCATCAAATCCGACGGTCAAGACATAGGCTACTATTTGAAAAGAAGATCAGCACACCTTAACTCTTTTTAGTGCACATGCTGCCTACATCTGAAACGACCGACACAATATAAACTCGTTCGCAAGCCTTTTTAAAACAGACAGAAAAGCAATTGGAGAATTTCTGGCATTTAAAAAATGCCAAGAGGTTAACTGCTATTATGAATAAGCTCACTGTAACATTTTTTATTTACGAACGAAAAGTTGATATTTGTGTATTGACATCCACTCATTAGCCAAATATCGATGAATTTATAACTAAAAATCCCTGAGGTTGAAATTCGGTGTCATCCCTACATGGCATTGTGACCACGTCTCGAGCGCGTCTGTCTCTATATACGAGTATATAGTGTAACTGCACATGTTGTAGATTATAATCTGCACATATTTTTAAGGCGACAGTGTCATTCATTACTGATGGTATACAGTCCAGTATATCACGATGTAAAATTCCAGGCCACATTTATGATCACGAAGTTTTCGGATCTTAAAATAACTTTCATTTCCTATAATTGTCAGGAAATGTCCAGAATTATGTCACAAACTGGACCAGGTAGGCCTATCAATAAAGGCTCCCAACAGTTCCCAAAACAATATCTCAGGCTCTCAGCTTTTTATTGGTGCGTAGTTGTATTATGTTTCAATTGATATGTCAGGAGTGGTCGGCGATTTGTTGGCACTGATCTGTTCGTTTTGAAGCAGTTAGTTTTGCATAGTTAGTTTTAGTGGCTATCAATTTCCAAGACGGGTGCACGCAACTTAACAATTCGAGAGAAACCAGGTGCAGTAAGAGAAGCCCACACCCATGCAAACCTGGACTCGAGACTGTCGTTCAAATGGGACCTTTATTTACATCTCCAAGAGGGACCAATCCATAATCCCCGCCAATTTTCGCCATCTTGGATCGTTAACTTGGGCAGTGAACCACCCTGTATAGCCATCGCCATTAATTTTTTCCGGCCCTACAAGGGTATAAGTACGTATTTACTTTGGAAAACAGCTAAATGCGCATAATTTCTCTAAGTAGTATTTCTGCATTGTTGGACCACCCGTAGAGTATAGCAGGTACCAAAGAAATCCCACTTGCTCCTCTCTCATCTCCCACACACACATTAGCGCCATATAATACCAAAGCCAAAAACATCACAGGGGTAAACAAAAAGTACACGGCTCCAACAAAAACTGTCAGCCTGTCAAAGGAATGTAATCAACCAGGTCGCGGCGAATGGAATTCACAAAGCACGAGTCTATCTTACGACGGATATATAATCCGGCTATATGCATTAGCCTCTAGATGCGAAACATCATTAACGTGATTTGCGTGGTTTGTACCTGCCTCTATCATGTAGCGGCAGCATTACTTGTAATCCCTGGTAATGCATAATAGGAGCCAAGATATGTAGTAAGTATACATAACGCAGAGGGATAATATGCGTCGCAAGATAGACTGATCCTTTGTGAATTCCCATTGCCGCGATCTGGTCGAGACTTTTAATGGCCGACGGGGGGCGGGGGGGTTAAGGGGAAGCACCTCGTGGCTTATATAGTCGAGGGATGTCATCCTGTTGCACGACAATGCGCGACTTGATACGGCTAATGTGCTCCGTGGAAATAAACGCTCAGTGCGGAAGTTCAAGTGGAAAAGTCTTTCACACACTCCCAGAGCCTGGATCTTTCGCTTTATGACATTCACATTTTCGTTAAGTTGAACAAGCAGCTGAAGATTTGCGTTGGAGGATTACGTTCAGGGGGCAGTTACACCAATTCTTACGCAGCAACTAAGAGACTTCTATGAGATTGGAATCACCAGGCTTGTTTGTCAGTGCTGGTGGTGACTTTTTTGACGTAAAGGAAATACTTTCCGACATAATCGCCTTGTCTCGCTTTCATTTGGACTCGCCCTCATATTAAATTTATAACCCAAAACACAAAAATGTTCATAACCCCCACCACGTTTGACCAATTGCGATGGAACTCAAGTGTACGAAAGAGGAAAAATTGGTGGTGAACAGCCTTTTATTAGAACTTGGTTCAAGGTTTCCTGGGAGAAAAAAATGTCACCGTACGGAATTCCTCTGGTATGCTGCTGGAAGAAATGGATCGACACACTTTGACCTCGACTATGTCACGGTGAACGTATACGGTATGTGAAAAATGTACTGTACGTATTTTATATTGAAAATAAAAAGCATATAAATGCCTCACGTTAAACATCCGTTACAAACCAATACTCTTCCAGTAGTGACCATTGAAAGTTCATCTAACTTATAATAATGTATAAGGTGTATGGAATTACTCCAGTTCACCTCACCATTGAGAAGCCCGTTGCATTGACCTTCCAAAGAGGCGTAGAATTCACAAAACTGCCAAAATTGAAGGCAATAATAAAGAATTAATTCAGAGAATTGTGACTCACAAGCCAGAATGATTTTTTTTGTAACCCAATATCTTGATTACGCGTTTGTTTTATTTTTATCGAACACCAAAAAATATAGGTATATTTTATATATAAGCTCACACAGCGTAACCTTTTGACAAATACGTAAGTTATACAAAAAAAACATGTCATACAAAAACAAGAGCATTCCCACTGACATATTTCCTGGTACGCGGGACTAGAGTGCACATCGCGACAGGAGTCATCAATCCCGATTTTCTCTGCTCCATTGTTGGAGGTGTCATAGGTAGTGCACAGCAACACCCAGTATACGCGCCAATGAATAACTGGACATGCACAGTTTTTTAAATTAAAGATTCGACAACAAGTTACTTAAATTTTCAACAGTAGGCCTGTGATGGGCAGAAATTGTATTGGACATCATGGCATATCACTGATAAATTCCTATATGTTATAAGTGAACGGTTACAACTTAATATTGCAGGAGTTAATACATAACTACTTAATATTACAGAGCTGGAGAGATTCACTCAATCACGGTACAGTGACCGTAAAAGAGCTACTCCGGTGGGCTCCGAATTTTCGTGAAGCCCTTGCGAATGAGGTTTTGGCGTTGAGATGCTAAACACTCGACTTCTGAAACCACGAGAAACGAGTTTTACAACGTTACTTGGTGCTCATTTCTCACCTCCTTGCTATCTAGCGTCATTTGTTGATCATGAAATTGCAAATAACAAAAAGTAGTGTTTTCTAAAGACGACTGTAATTTTGTGCTAATCGAAATATGTTCTGTGCGAAAAGATTCAGGAGGCACTAATGTATGCGTACGTATAACGTCAGTTTGGGAGGAATGTGCACTAGATCTGCACGTATACGGGCGGTTTTATGAATGTAGAATAATCAAAGAATACCTTTATCTAGTTCCATACATTTTTACTATATCCTTATTTTAATACAGTACTTGGACCGGCCCAATATTATCCAAATCTGATGACAAATATTTTTGAATAAAGTTATTTAATTCTTTGACATCACGCATATACCGATCAATTTAATAGAAGGGCATAAAAATAAATGGGAAATCAGAATTTGACTTTCCACACTATTATTTCGAGTATTTTTGGAGGTACTTGGGAGATATGGGCAATCTCACGATATAGAATAAAGTCCTAGCCGCTAGGTGATTCAGTGGATTCTTAGTCCTTGTGTGAATTTTCTCCATCCGAAATTCTTCCGTTTCCTCCCGTTCTCAAAATCATCGGTGAGGCAATAATTACTAACAAAGTTGAGCAACCAAAATAACCATATTATTTTACATAAACTGACCCTTGAACATCAGGAATAGTTGGGCAAATGGCGTTAGAAAAGTCAGTAGCTGAAGGAGAACTTCTGAGCCATCTTTTACATTAACATATTGTATCACTTCATTAGAATAAATTATCTCCTCTTCGAGAGTATATATACTCTGTGCAACCGCTGGTGGTAACAATGATAGAAGCTGCTATCTAGCGGGAATGCAATCCGATAGTTCTGAGCACGGTTCCGAGTTTACAGATCTGATTGGAGAGCAGTCCGCGACATTTTCACGTGAAGGTAACTTTAATTATGATACGCGTGGTGTACAGGCTCTTATTCCAAATCGGAAGTAAGGTTGCAGCTTGTCAAAAAACTTCTTTTACAGTGGCTAATGTGCCCACTAATTCACACCTTCCCCATATTCCTAACTTTTTTTTTCACTCCCTTTACTGTTGCTATACTATACTGCGCGGATACTATATAGGGTCGATTTTATCTAGTTGTGATTTATGAAGTCATTTATATATAATCTCAGATTTTCCATTAATTTTCATTGAAGAAATCGGCCCTGACGTTCGCCCGAAATATCCAAGAGGTCCATAAGCCTACTTTTATGAGAACTACCCAACAGACGCATAGCTGTCTGCCACTGCCCTAGATATCTGTCTTCAATCTTAAGATATTATAAGATATTTTAGGATTCATCATATTGGTTACCTCGGATAAAATCGTATTGGTCAAGCATATTTAGCTAATTTCTGCTGAATATGTACAAATAAATTATTATTTATTCGTCGTCAACGTCAACCGGCTCAAAGACTTCCAGTATTAGCAGTTTAATACAGACACAGAGCAGTACGCAGTATCTTGCTTTATAATTATATACCTACAAGTTACTCGTAGTTACGGTAACACGAAATTCACAATATATTATATCTAAAGCACCGATTCCGTCCTTCCCCCCCCCCCCCACATCCGTTATAAAAGGTGGAAGAAAAGCTTGGTAATACGTATGTTGGAGTGAGCAGTCCAATCCCTTCTCATAATCAGAAATATGATACTTGAAACAAATCAGGTCTGCGCACGTATTTCTACATAATAGGAGCCAAATGGCATGATCGCAGCAATGCATATTACGCACAAGCAGAGAACTACTCATCACAAAGGCACATATGTATATTTGCTTTTCCAGCACCACATAAAGAACGGGGTAATTTAACACTGAGCAAGGTGAGCAGACGTCCCAGAATATGACTTAAGTGCCTCGGTACCGCAACTAACTCTTTCGGGAAGACCCTGGAGTTCTAACTGTAATATCACACAGTCTGTCATCCTTGAGCAGCAATTCCAAACACGAGCCAAAATGCATATTTTTACTACTACTACTTTAAAAAAATAAAAAATAAAACCACAAGACTCAAAAAACAACAACACCTTCCTGCAACATTAAGAGTGCACCTCAATATTATATTTCCAGCACATTTCAATTCGATTATATTTCATTCGATCGTCCTTGCATCGGATTACACTTGTCCAGTCCCACGACCTTGGTGTCCATCTCCTCGGCACGCGCTAATGCCCCGTGAAAATTCGCAACGTGTTTCGCAACGACTGGATCAGCCCTGTTTCATTCGAATCCGAACCCAGCGACATTATAAATCTTGATATTACAGCCGCGCTGTTATCTCCCAGAAAGGTGGCCGTACGTTGCGTAACGGTTGGGGGTGGTAGGGGGAACTGGCGGAGAGCGTGACTTCGCTCCCGAGCAGTCACGTGGCTCGCAAAGGACTCGCCAAAGAAGTACTAATAGGCCATTACATGGGCTTAGGCCGGCCACTTTCAAGGCAGGCCACATCCAGCCAAGCCTTGTGCCTGCTGCCACACCCACCTTTCTCCCAAAAAGAGCTCGCTTCCGACATCGCATCCTCTTATGGGCAATCTCGTCTCGGCAACATCTTCTCATTGGGGCTTTTTCCGCATCCCCTACATGGACAGGACATGGAGGAACTAATTGTTTTTACCCTTTTCTGACATCCAGGTGGAAGTGATTCAACTGTTGGCCATGGTACAACATTGCGGCAGCCTATATCGCGGGGCTAATGTAAAGAAACAAGACTTGTCCGTGATAAGGTGATCATTTGATACCATGTCCGATTGATACCTGTCAGAGCCGCTATGTATGGCGGGAATTGCGTAAGGGTTCCTAAACAAGTGTTGTTTTTCTGGTATCATCATTCAAAAGAATGTGCATAAATTAATGCCATTTTTCAAGGATATAGACGGGCGCGGCGGATAAAATATACACTTGCGGACCAAACTGGTCATATTTGCTTCCTTTTAATTTTAAACAAGTGTAGCATAGCCCTATATGTGTTCTCGCCTGTCAACAGTACCAACTTAATGTCATCCTTCAATGAAAGACGACCCCTTAATGTCACGTGTTGAAATAGTGCATTATTTCATGGCCACCCTGAGTATACGTTTAGTTACTCACAAATAACACAATTTATCAATTTGCACCGTCTCGCCTAAAATGGTCACATAAGGAACGTCACGTAGTCCAAGCAATCCTCCTACAGGCCAACATACGACCAACACGTGCAACATTTCCGAACCGGTCAGCGGGAAAGTTATTCTGTTTATGAGATACCAGCCTAATTGCGAAAATTAATCGCACGGACGTCTGAGGGCAAGATTTACCAGTCGGAATGCTGGTTCTTTCCAGAAAATAATTAGTAATTGAATTCCACTGAATCATTCAATGGGAGGTCCACGCATTCCCTTTTCTGGGTGGTATTGAGTTGAAATTCCACAAAAACCACCAGCAGGATGATAGAATTTCAAAATAATTTCGCTCAAATGCGGAAACTAACTTCAGTAATAACAATTTGCATACAGTGTGGTCTAACTACCAATAAGTGCTGAGAGTGAATATCAGCATGGAAAGCCCTTCTTTTTCTGGCAATCTTAATCCATTATATTGTCTGAAGTGGCATTTGGAGAATGCTGCTACATTATGCCGTGGGCCCTGCTCAAATATACAGAAAATAAGAAGTGTCATATAAGACATTACCGGTGGTAATGATCCAATCGATTGTGACCCAACCGCAAAGGTGCAACAGATCCTTACCAAGTGTTTTCTATGACACTTGGTAAGGATCTGTTGCACCTTTGCGGTTGGGTCACAATCGATTGGATCATTACCCCTGGTATTTTCATATGAGAATGGGTGTAGATCGGTGGGGATTCTGCCACCATCTTGTATCTAATAGGCACAATAATCGAGTGTACCGAGCAGGAAAGACCACGGTGATTCATGCAAGCATATGCTTGTGTTCGCAGCCAGCGTTGTGACCTCCATTGGTAGCAAACACCTGATGCTGCAAGTCCGTTTGCGTCCTACCGAGACGACATGGATTCAGTATGGCGGCCTGCAGTCAGGGAGCCAGAGCTGCCAGACCTAATCTGAATTCGAACATATCCGAACATAAATCAAGCTTAATTACGTTTTTCTATGTTTTCTGTGATTCTTCATATTTTCTTCATTAATTAACAATATAATAATCGTTCCAGATTTACCGACTACATTTAAGACCCAAAACATTAGTAGAAAGTTCCGGAATCACGATAGCTTATAAACAGAATAGTTCCACCAACTCTCAACTTGGCGAAGCGACTACCCACCGCATCTCTTTGTATTGGGGGTGAATGCTGGCATCTATCGGCTGGCGAGATAATCTCCCGATATGTATCGACAAAAACGCTACGAAATAGCATTCTTAATTGGGCTGGGTCAAAAGTGACAAAAGGTGCAACACTGCCTTTGCATGCTGGCTCACAAGGGGATCCCACCCGCACCACATACCCACCTTTTCTAGGCCACCCACCCATTGGGCCAGCAACAGAGTCTCACTTCGCAGCTTTTAACGATCATACTTTATCTCCCGGCCATCACTCAGATCTGCCCAAACGTGTATCGCTTCATATTATTTTTTCGTGGAGCCCATTTATGACTTTAATGTCTTTTTTCTCGCCTGCTATGAAACTCGGAGGTAATAATATTTATGGCTTTATGCATTTCTTGACAATTATACAGTGGCTGCTCAGCATCTTAATGTGCAAAAAAGGCAACACTTGTGAGCAAGTTTTGAAGGGTTCACAACATTCAGAATTTTTTCTTCTTCTCCCAAAACAAAGCTGTCCCGAGGGAAGAGAGAAAAAGCATCTTCGTGGCAATATGATACTGTGAAATTCCTTTTCTTGCAAGTATTATGACAACCTCGTGCTGTGGAGTATGGTCATTCAGTAGCTCCAAGCATGCAGATTACATTAATACGCACTTGAGTATGTAAAATGTCTGCAAAGTCAGCAGCTTTGCAAGCCACCGTGGCCAGTTGGGAAAGTTTGCGTCACAGTGTAGCATACTAGAGACACGGCATCATAAAGACAACAGCATTAGTGCAACTCATTTCTCTTTACGTACGGTAACTGTTAAGTGTTGAACGATAAACACGGTCAGTTTTTTTTCCTCAACATGAAACATGTTGCAATAATGGGCCTCAAATATTGTTCAGAATGGTCCTATATAACCCAGTGCTAATAACGAAGCCAATTGTAAAACCATGCACAGTTTCGCGCCATTTTTGGTAGGTGATCCTAATGTTAACTGGAGAATATTAGCTACCCGAATTCGAATCAGTCCTCTCTATCCCTGTCCTGAAGAACAGCTAGGACACAACAATGGTCGCGACCAAAACAACGGAAAAATCCAACGAAATCACTGGAAAATCGACGATGTCTCTGCTCCAACGAGAATGTACACTAATCATACATTACGTCAGACATAATTATGTATGGCAACATGGAACGTCATCATCGTCTTGGCCGCTATAGTGCAGTGCATGCACGTGAGTGCAAGGTAATCCATACGATGTTCCTCAGTTCCATTTATTATTAACCCACCTGAAAATAATGCTGCCTTTATTTGGAACACGTCGATCCTTTAATCCATATCAATGGAAGAAAAACTACTACCACCAATTACAGTTCAGTATTTTTACTATTTTACACAACTGCATCCTTAGTAAAGAAGTACAATAGCAGTAATCAAAACTTGGGTTGCTGACTTTACAATGGCAATCATGACTCTCAAAAAATCCAACAGGAGACTAACAATTAAACGCTAATGATGTCCGGACTGAACTTCCATTGCCGGGCCTATACACAGTATCGATGACACAGTATAATGGACCTATGTGCACCGTTGTGTAATATTTACTCTACAGTCAATGATCAAATATTCTGTCACGGCCACCAGGACAAGTTCAGCCAAGTGCACAAAAAAAGCCGCATAAGTTACATGTACCGGTACTTTGTAAAAGTCCCTTGCAAGCATATCCATTGCATTTACACCAGCCGAGCTGGGCGTGCAGTTCCAATGAGGGATAATACAGGGTGTCCCACAAATTACGCTACCCAGAATTACATTAATAACTGTAACACAAATGAAGATATTGCAACGGAATTTGAACTCAAGCAACCTCAACACGTGAGAAATGAATTGGAATGGATCTGTGAAATGTGGGTGCTGTAATACTGACGCTGGAGCGACGAATCGGCCAGACGACACCTGAGCAGTGGCGCGCGGCGGATGTCCTTGCTTCCTGATCCAAACTATGTGGAACTTTCGACTGGATATTTTCAACAGGATGGGGCGATATGCCACACATCACATGTCAGCATGGCCGAAATAAAGTCCTTCTTGGGCGACCAAGTCATTTCGAAGGGACTGTGGCCACCGCGGTCGCCCGATCTTACGCCACCTGATTACTTCTTATGGGGCTTTCTGAAAGGAAGAGTGTACCGCAACAATCCACGGTCCATCCAGCCCTTGAAGGACAACATCGTCCAGGAAATTCAGGAAGTACCGCAGGATATGCTGGCCAGAACATTCCAAAATATGTCGCGCCGTGTTGAGACCTCCCTGGCCGCTAATGGTGGCCATTTCCAACACATGTTGTGATGCCATTTCAAATCACACATGACAAGGTTAGTTCAGTTCAAATTTCGTTGCAATATCTTCATTTGTGTTGATGTTATGGAAGTAATTCTGGGTTTAGCGTAATTTGTGGGACACCCTGTACAAGTTGTCGGCTAGTAGACTATACTACTGTATATTATGCAGTAGCTATAGGGTATTACAAGAGCTACTCATAAAAAAGTGTCCTGCATCACACCGTGTAACTATAATGTCGCCGTAAAAGGCTAAAGCAGCAGTTTACCAATTAGGAACATTAGGAGGGAATCCCTATATTCCGGACTTACTCGCGTGTAGTACTGTACGGCTATACTCTTCAGTTTCAGGGGAAGAAAATTTTCGGCAACTTACAATTAATAATAACTTGAAAGTTATTGAACGGCGTATATTTCAAAAACAAAAAAACAAAAAAAACGAAAGAGATTAATCGCGAGTTGCTATGCAAATAACTTGGCATTCTATCTAATCGCTATTTCCATATTCCAATATGTGACAAATTTAAATCCGGTGTTATGAGCAGTCTGAGGATATCCTCCCAAGCCACTCGACTGTAAAGTGTACACTGGAGTACCAAATTTAAGGAGTACCACTGCAGGTGTACACCGGAGTACCGAAGTGGTTACCCCCTTGTATCCTCCACATCTGGCAAAAATGGCTTACATGGCTGTATCACAAAAGTGGAAATTTTGAGCAATCCATTTAATTTGCCTGCATGACATACACTCATACACACGGTGTACTATTATATTTCGGCTAACAAACGTATCGGTGGATGACCACTCTGTGCCTACCATTTTGACACCTGGGGCCCTCACCTGCTGGGATCCGGGACTCATGAGGCAGTTGGCACTGAGCTCAGTTGTGATACACATAGGTACTGTAGTTGTTCACATACACAGCTGCATTAGAAATAAATAATCAAGGAGTCGGCACTGAAATTAGCATACCGGTATCCTACTTGATAAGATAAAAAATTACATTCCTAATTTACTCCGAACAGTGAGATTGTTGTCACTCCTCGCGATATAATCGCAGTTACAACTAACCCCATTGACATCACAGTTTTTTTTTTCGTGACGATATTGTAGAAGTGTGGTAATACAATAAGTGTACGTAGTATAGTTGCTACTAAGTAATTAGAGTGCTTTATTAGCTCTACACATAGCTGCATGAATCTAATGAGATCGTGACATATTGTCATAAAGTTATCAGTTGATATGGCCCCTGAATAAAAATCTAAGATTAACCCATTGAGGCATAGTGTTTGCAAATGCAAACACCCGAAAATATTTTTTCCCGCCGTAACGGATGGTGTTTAGATAAAAGCACCATGGATGTGTGCGTGCCACACTGCCCTCTAACTTGGGACCAGCTTGGGACGAACTCGAAAATCTGCTAAAGAATAAGCAGCTCCGCTGGATCCGGCCCATTGTAATGGCGCGCTCTTTGACATCGGCACGTGCGAGTCTGTGCAATTTTTTCCCCTGGGTGTCCCTCAAGTCTGAAACTATAGGGCTTTCCTATTACATTGTTGTATAGTATATGGTTACCATATATACATGTATAATTGTATATGTAACCATAGTTACCATACACTACAACAATGTAACAGGAAACTCCTACATGGTTCCAGAACTTGCGGCTTGTATATCCAAGCCTTCGATAAGTAATTGCGCCATTTTCTCGGTTCAGGGCAAAATGTAAATGGGCAGTAATTTGTTTTTGTAAAGCCAATAACTTGTAATATTACAGGTGTTTCCATTTGAGTACAATGTTGTGAGACAATAATTATTGCACAACAATGTGCTCAATCAGATGGCCATGCTCTACAGGCAGTGTTGCATTGTGATGCGCAAAATTATCTTAAGAAAATGTGCTACAGGGTCCAATAAATCGTTTTGGAATGGCAGTTTTTCACTATTATTTCTTACGGGTTTCAAAGATTCGCTCAATGTGCCGTGGTGATGGCAAGATGAAAACACCTCATAACTACTGTACATATAAGTATGTAAGGAATCACTTTGGTATATTTTTTTCCTGCATAACTGATGACCAGTGACCATGACACGTGACTTTTCAAAGGGTTTCAAAGGGTTAATAATATTTACAACTGGTGCTTATACAGGGTGGTCATAAGTCTCAGGTGATATGCAGGTGGTGCAATTCCTTGATCTAAAAGTAAAATACTAGTCTGCCACTCGTGATTTGAGAGTTGTCTAACCAACATGATACTTCCTATAATTTCCTATGGGAAGTTACCAGAGTTTAACTGTCACAGTGAGTCTTATTTTATGACATACAAAAATGATGTATAGCATTTTCTTCTTGCAATTGGTCAAGGTTTCGCGTGACCTGCCATTACGCCCTATAGGATAGTTTCACCATTAGTCATGGCTACTCAAGAACTGCAATTCTGTCTTGTTTCTCGAATTTTCCTATTTATACCCCCTCCGTGCAGTTCTCAGTGTTAAAGGCAATTCAACTTGCTAGATAGCTAGAATAATTGGAGATAGTCATTTGACCAGTGGATACGAGCATGAAATTAGGCCTACTCAAAATTGCAAGTAAATATGACTATAAATGACACTAACCATATAATAAGAGTGATGCAAGTTGGCAATATGTGATGTATATGGTATGTAATATCAATATGGTACTCGTACAGTACAAGAGAGAGACCAGGGGTGGAGAAATTTGGGTTTAGGGACTAAACTCATGGAGTGCAAGAAATTGGCTTAATATAAGGACATCAAAAGATTTTCAGACCCAAAAATTTGGACTGCCCTATGGAAAAGGTTACCACAGATTTACGTATGTTCTTGCCATATCATAAAATATAATGTTAATTTATTAGAAATATTTCACATGAGCAGGTGCACAACAAAGTAACACATTAACAGAATGCAAACGGCTGCACCAACTAGACGAGAGTTCTTAATTTTTCTGCTGCAAAAATTCGGATATCTCCATTTTTTTCACAATGTGAGTTATTCTGATATGTATCCACATCCCACTTTCTTCCCTTTCTTAGGACACACTATGTGAATTTATTGGAACGACCTAGTTTTAGCGATACCATCATAATACTGGAATGTTGCCCTGATATACCGGTGCAATAAAAAGTAGAACACGGTGCACATTCGCATATTAAACCAATCTCTGGCATATACATCCAATTCATTCATATCATGGTAGTCTAGTCCCAACCAGAAAGTGCCAGATGATTCAAATTTTTCGCAATCTAAGGGTCAGTTGTGTGAACGCAAATTAGGGGAAATCTCTGATTATTGTGAAATCACCGATTTTCCTCTTAATTTGAGTAGACACATTAACCCTACATTGCCAATATTCAACTGAACACCGAAGCAGTTTGGAGTAGGGGATATGGTGTCCGACTGGTAATCGGGAGGTCCTGGGATCAAATCCCGGGGCCGGCAACTCTGACCGTGGTTTTCTGTGGTTTCCCACGGTCCTTCCAGGAAAATTCCGGAGTTGCTTCCGTAATTAATAGGCCACAGCCGCTTCCTTCCGTCCCTATCCTATCCCAAAAAGCGCAGTAAAATGAAAGCAAAGAGTTCCAGGCAAAACAAAAACTTCCCCCCTAAAGAGCTGATAGGCTGATAACGGGGTGTGAATTAGTAATTATTATATTCAACTGAATGCAAGTATATCTGCTGTCGTCAGTTCCACTACTCTATACAGCACTGACCAGTGTGACAACATAATTATCAAGCTAAGTGGCACACTCACCGAATTACCCCAGAAAGAGTCTTCCTAACACACTGGGCACCCATGGAAAAATCATATTATCGAAACTGTCGACCAGGACCTTCAGATAAAATAGTATAACCTTAAAAATTTCATAACGATGCACTCGCATACAGGCATAGTATGTGATGTGTACAACTGTTGTACACATCACATACAAAGTCTGAAAATTCCAGTCATTTCAGCTTCTGTATCTCCTAAGAATCACAGTAAAATCATAGTGATTTCTGTACTAATGCGGGTCATCAAATCCTTAAAAAATCACAGCAGCACAAATTGAAGACGAGATGGTCAACAGTGCCAAAAATTCCTTGCGAATTACTACAAATATTACTGTTGGTGAAGGAACATACATTCAGAACACGATTCAGAATCTTCGGGCATACCCCCCTTTCGCTTGGAACAAGCAAGATGCTTTTGCACATTGAACTAGGCAAAGTGCCCCTACTGTAATGAGTTCGCATTTATACGTCGCATTCTTCTCAATGGCAATTTCCGTCGCTCAGGTTTATGTAGTGCCAGGTTCACCACTGTCATTCCTCATTACAGTTTCGGATGGCGCCTTTGAGTCCAGGCAGCTTGTCAAATGGGATGCTATCTATGTTTTAAGTTTTTACAAGAAAGTTAACGGCATTAAAGTACAGAGAATGAAAGATCGCCAAGATGAAATAACACTCATCACTCCAAACAAAAAACAATCCCGTGCCAAATAAATACGTCGCCGTACTGTACTACTGCACATACCCTCAGGTTAAAACGAGCTTAATTTGTACTTGAAATGAAATATTTGAAATGAATCACATAATTTAGCATCAAAGCATCACCATAACAGACATTCGATGGGACAATGCCAAGTAGGTATTACTTTCTTGTAATTTCATTTATAAGCTTGCAGTAATTTTGCATGTAAAATGCAGGTACTTCCATCTATCGGCAATAGTGCGTTTTTATTTTATAAATTTTAGAACTTTGTGAAAATGTAAGTGCGGCCAGAGTCATTAGTTATTTCTTATCATGTGTCGTCGACATCCGAATGCTTGTCTTGATTCAAATCACATGGTTGGCAGCTATGCTACACACTCCTGCTTACCAAACGTTGCCACCCATAACTCAATTTCACCCAAAATGTGGCCTTGGTGGTCTTCCCTCAGGTCGCCATATATTATATCATATTTGCATAACTACTAAGTGTAATGTGAGGTCTAATTTATGAATTGAAATTTTCCATTAGGGACGCTGGCCTACAGATCATGATTACAGATATGCAAGGCTCAAGAAAGCAAAAAAAAAAATCCCGTTTTAATATCTTCCCTAATCGTTACAGTGTACAAGTAAACAACTGTTACTGAATTGATAGATAAAAAGGACTGACAACAGCAAAAAAAAAGCATACTATCGACTGCTATTCCACTGAAAGTGTACATAGCACAGATAAAACAGTTTAATTAAACATTTTAGGTCAATTTATAACATACAGATACAAATGTTAATAAATTTATCTACGATCCATTCATTTGCGATTATACAGTCGTTTTTGCAATCGTACGCTCGGAATGCAAAATTCCTGTAAAATTAACTACACATAAACATACACAATATTAACAAATCTAGTGCGAGCTAGGGCTACATGTTTTCCCTGGCTAAAAACGGTACAGCTACATGTAACTATACAGGGTGTTACAAGCCAAGGTCTAGATGACCCTGGTTACAAGCATCATGGTCGGTTTAGTTAGTACGCTAACATAGCCCGAAGTAGCTATTTTTTGTGTAGCGTTTTGCGCCCCGATCCAGGTGCCCAATTATTCGCAGGTGGTCCAATATAGCAATTGCTATATAATAGGGCACCTGGATCTGGTCGCAACAAGTACAAAAGAAAAACTGCTTCGAGCGAAATTTCATATAACGAAACCAAACCGCATACTTGGAACACCCTGCATATAATTTATTGGTATGACTGAACAGCAAAATAACATTCTCATTTGAATTTAAAATAACACCAACAAGACCCGCTGAGCCCAAGTGTAAATCCATATTGGTAATATTCTTTACAAGTGCTCCTCACAGACCGGCACATCAGACTATGTTCAAACCAGAAAAAATTCGCATTCCGAGAAATTAATGTTTCAAATCCGGATATTATATTGCGTATATGGGGCCTTGAGGCACAGAAAATTAGAATAATATTCTCAAATACTACGTACACTCACTTCGCTATTAATTTCAAATACAGAAACAATTTCCTTATAACTATTATCATCAGTATATACTGACCATGAAGCTGCCCTTCTTTCTCTGAATTGGCAGCTTTTCCTATTACCTTCCCCCACCCTTTTCGTGATTACAAAATATTACTCCATGGGGTTATGACACCTGCACTCAACATCCAGGATGCTCTGACAGACGCCTTTCAACACCTATTCTTGGATACACAGTATATCATCTTTCTATCCTGAGAGGTGTGTACTGTATGGTTGGCTGGATAGACTTATCTTGCACAATAGATTTATATCTGTCACGTGATATAGCTAACACTTAAATTATCATATTTTTTTCAAGTGGCCCATGCGGATATGAGTAGCCTGCAATGTTTTGTATCATGCCTGCGGTCTCTCTTCGGGCAACTAAGTTCAGGTCCAGCACTTACGTGTACCACCGAGTAATACACCTTCTTGAAAAATCCAGCTAATCCCCAAGAAGCCAACTTTGTGGTTGACTCCTCACAAATAAATGCTGGCACACCGGTGACGGCAACCTTCTGAGAAAACCCACCCACCATCGTACAGACGGGCTTAAAAAAACCACGCGTGTCCCGTGCTTTGGTAGGCCTGGCCGGCAACTCAGGACTGCCAACCTTACCCGACTGCCGTGAACCTAGACACCTCCAGAGGCCAATCAAATCAAGCAAAATCATCCGCCTACCTTCTTCATAATTCCTGTCTTCCTCTTGGAGAAGGTGGTGTACCTCCTGAGCTTATTGTCAATGAATTCCATCTTGATCTTGACCCTTCCTTTGGTCTTCTTGCCGTTCGGCGGAGGTGCCTTCTTCTGCGGCACACTCTGTTGCTGTTGTTGCTGCTTGTTGTTGTTGTCCACCTGAGGCGGGGATGAGTCTGCCTGAGGCTGTCCCGTCAGGTGGTGATGGTGCGGATTATGGTGATGAGGATGGTGGTGGTGCGGGTGGTGGTCCATGATGTTTCCGAACGCCGACGGGTCCATCAGTTCGGCTTCCTCGGCACTTCGCTTTATCCCGTACATCTCGTCTCCGGCCGACCCAAACAGGTATCTGGACTCCTGCATCTCCTCTTCAGTCTGCATACTTATGGGTCCCACACCCACACTGTACCACTGGTCGGGGGGTAGCAAGCGGCGCACAATACACAACCGCGCCCCCGTCACTTGCACTCAGTCCACTGCTCCTTCCCGTTCGGAGCTCGGTCCATTTCTGAGCCGATCTTGCAGGGTTGAGGGCCACTCGACTCGGAGTAACGCAGCTGCTTACTGGCGCCTGGGATCGCCAGTATGGCGGACTAGCTGCTTACAGGTAACGGCTATGGCTTGGAAAATATTAAGTGGGAACGTTTTGGAATACATCCGATGAGCAAGAGCCCAACTTTGCAGAGCTGGATTGCTGCTTCCTGACTTCTTACGGCGGTGTAGTTTACGGCACGAATACTTCGGGGATACCAGAATACCAGAATTATTGGGATTTGGCAGGACAGGCCTGTGTATAGACCGGGCCTGACCTATATGATGTTATAGTCGGGGTTTAATAATAGGCGTACTTCACAGGGTTGAAGCTTTATCGGGCTTTTTAAGACTAAACTTATTGGTAGGTGTCATATGATGAGGTCTTGGGATTGCCTAATTTATCATCTAAATAATACTGAAGTTTAAAACTGTGGGCACCATAAAGATTGCTGTTGGCTTCGAAAGACCTACATGTTGTGTAAATTGCAAATGATTAGGCCCTACTGTGAAAAAGCATATTATATCAGGAGTAGAGCATAGCAATCTGCTGGTGGTAGTGTAGGTTATTGTATGCAATAACAGCCTGTAGGATACAATTTCCATTAAAGCTTTAAAATTAGTCGTTAATTCTTGCGGGTAAACTGGTTGACGTTTATTAATATAAGTAATGTTCATTTTTAAATGAACCAAAATGCCCGCGGCACCACCAATAAGTGCGCACGTACCAAAATACCAGCCTAATACCTGTATCTAATATCATGGTGTCTTAACTAGCTAATACATGCATCAATAGCTACATGGGTGATAGCTAGTCCGGCAGCCAAATAGCCCTGGGTAAACCTCCGCACAAATAGTCCCAGGTATTCCCCAATCACAGCGCGTTGAAGAGTAGCCAGACGTGCATCAAACCGCATGTACAGCTAAAGCCGCACAGCATCCAAACCTAAACTAGTACTCCTATATCATTTGACATGAGCATAAATTGTCGGGTAGTCAATCTGAAATGAGGCGTACTAATACAATGATGAGCGACTGGAGGCCGCCATGTTGAGCGCGCATAGCTCCCAAATTAGGCAAACCTTGCCTTTTATGGCATTGGAGGGTACAGGCGCCCCCCCACCTCCCTCCCTCTATCATCCGCCTTCTCTCGTTCTGTTTTTTATCCCCGGGTCTTCTGCCCACTCTCCAGCGGCGGGGAGCGGGGGATGGCAGGCTGGACGGGAATAGGAGGATAAACAGGATCCGATAGTTTATATTGCCTTCGTCTCTAGTGCGTACTAACCATGGCCAGATGGAGCGCTTCGCATAAGAGTGCTTTTAAGTCGATGGGTTTGCGATGGGGGGTTTACTAGCGGTATTTTGATTTCTGATATTGCAGTAGTCGTCAGGATTGTAGGTTTTAACAAGTTGGCAGATCCAAACCAAAACAGCAAAAGCCAGTACTCAATGATAAGTTTTTCAGCTGTGTTTATCATATCTGCAAAAGGCCTTTTTCAGCTCCGCTGCAACTGAAACTATGAAGCGAGCAAGATCCAAATAATGTGTCAAAGCATAATAAATATATATAGTTTTAATTTTGAACCTTAACACAGTACAAATACTATGCCACACCATTTCTGCAAAAGAGAAGCACCATTCAAGTAACCAAAAAATAATAATTCCTGCTACATGAAATGTGATAAAATACATGTCACAAATATTGCCATACAGTATGGTACATAACACTCCCGTAAATGCCCCAAGATATACAAAAAAAATTCTTTGCCATGTTCAAATAAAAATTTGGACGGATGTATTGATACAATATTGTCTGCTACAGTATAAAACATCCCGTCTTTTCAATGACAGTACTTACAACTATGATCACGGAGTTTCTGTACAGGAACATAAAAATATACAAAGTTACAGTCCAAAGTAAACAGTCACTGGAATGTTAAGTAATAATATTATAAAATAATGACAATAATAGTGCAATGCAACAGATGTCCATAGACACCTAGCTCATTTAACAAAGAATTTGTCCAAATCATAGTAAACAGAAAACACTATCATTGAACCAAATTAATGGGAAAGGGGCATGTTGAACGGGATGGAGGAATAAGGGAGGCAAACAATGCACACAATTCCTATGCCACAGAGAATGGGAGGTGTTTTTTTCTGCTAGTGAGGATTTTCCCATAAGCTTCCTTGTTGGTTACGATGGTAACTTGTTGATAGAGGTACAGTTGCTAAGTAGCAGTGGGACAAAAAACCAACCCTATGCCACTGCTAGCCAAAGGTATGGTAGAGATAGAGTAACCCAGACTGCTCTGCAGGCTACACAAAGTCACATTATTATAGGCACAGTGCATACCTTCATATATGGAGGAGGGACAATTACAACTAGAAGATGACAGCAGCAAATGTGTGATTTTGCTTCTCAGCAATTATCATGACTTGAAGACATTGCTACACTTCAATAATGTAATAAAACCTCAATTGTCACAACAACGTATACGACAATAAAAGTTTGCAAAAAAATTTATCAAAAATATAACTCGAGACAAAAATGCACAAATCATACAGGTATCAACAATGTTCTTACTCATACTGTAAGTGTAATTTGAATACATCGTATGGTAAACAAGGTATGAGGTCATTTGAATGCAATACAAGTAGGACAATGACATTGTTGATATGCATATATTAATGGGGTCCTTATCATTTATCTTACATCAAATATTGCATGAGTCATTTTATTATGCATAACTCTAGTTCTCCACACACACAGCCTGATGCTCGCTTGAGCTGGACGTGTTTAGATCACCTCCTGGGTGTCATCTGGTGTCATCTACTACTGTGAAATTGCCAGCCTACCAGCATCAGTAGAGGAAATTCAGATTTTTTTTGGGCACCATAGAATTTCTAGTTCTCTCCTTTGAACTGATCATTGCAATATTGGGAGGTTTGGCATATCCAATGAGGCCTGGTTGCACTGCCCCCAGGACACATTTTTGGGCTGGGCAGGAGCCACAAAAATGAGTTATTGACTATCGTCAACAATGAATAATGAACTCCTGGCTGATTTCCAGATGAAAAATGTTTCCAGGAGGCATTGCAACTGGCCCTAACAATTATGCAGGGCAGGATATATAAGGTTGAGCTCTTACTTTCTTCATACATGAGATACGTGAGGAAATAACTTATGAAAATTATGTTCGATCTTTGATTTTCCCTCTCGTAAAGCCTAGATGGCTTCTTCCCACCAGAACTTAAATAGCCAGGAGAGAGAGAGGGTGCTGAGATAGTAGCATACTGTATACAACTCTGCCACCAGACAACAGTGTTATACACTATATTTCTTTTGTATTAGATAGATGTGAGGTCACTTTATGCCAGTAAATGGAGTGAGCATGTTAAATATGGTATGTAGTTTTCACTATGCCTCTAATGTGCATGAGAAGTGTATCCATTACATAAGACTTTCAATATGTGACCAATACATCACTTTCCAACACTTTGTTTTCTGGACATTGCTTGGCACACACCACAACTGAGAAGGCAGGTGTAGGTGCATGATGTCACCAGGTCATCCACAACTATTGTGCAGTGCATTGCAATCTATCACCTGCACAGCATTAAGGAACATACAGTGGACACTCTTGACCTGGCTACACTAATTTGTAAGTGGTTTTTAACACAACAGAATAAAATCATCACTCTTTAGCCCGAAGTATATTTGCCACATTTTTTCTGCATTCTAATGATCAATTTTAGTCAAAATGTCAATAATATACGTCCAGTGGTGACATACAGCCCAGTAAAACTTATGCCTGGGTTGGCAAGACTTCTGTGAAGCACTATGTTCAGAAAAGTTGCATTTATCTGTTACTAAAATTCAGTCAACATGTAAGTTAGCATTACAGTCCAAAATGCTTCCCAATATGGCAAATTTTACACAATTCTGTGTGCTTGGTACCAGCATAAAGATAAGAATCAAGCATTTAGGCCACATTGGCATCCTTGGAAAGAAGGAACTCAATATTGCAAAATGAATAATAATTTAACTAACCTCGTGAACAATTGAGCCTGCATTTGTTCCCATAGCAAAATGCACACAATAAGTTAACTGAACAGCAATTCCCCTGCTGATTTGCAGTTCTGTATCCATTGCTGGTCCCTTGAGCAGACTTGCGCAATATCTCCTTCATGTGCCGGTCATTTAGCAAATAATTTATAATGAACGGTCATCCCAAAATCAGACATGTGACACTAGCTGCTGTCATCAAGCTACTCTCAAACTACCTCGATGCCAAGTATAAGTGTTGCTTGTCCTCTCAATCATACCTTCAGCATTTACTAATCACACACTAGTTGCTCACACATTTGGAACCCAAGAACAAGAAAAAAATGCACCACAAATAATATGCAATTCCTCTGGTGGCAGAGGAATGTCTTTTCTTGCTGTCACTTCATTTTAAAGAATGCCATTAATCATAACATTAAACCTGAACTTTCTTAAGGTTGCATTTTGTTTACCACAAAGAAAGACACCAGCAAATTTTCCTTCTGCACCTTATGGCTAGATCTGCACATTTCACATTTACAAACGGCCCATATTGTTACTGCTGAGCTTTCACATTGCTCACAAGTACGTTAATACCACAATTCACATATTTACATCAGTTATCGACATCAAAATTTACATTTTCACACCTACACTAGAATAATATTGATCATCATGAAGGCTCTGCTCTTCAAAATGATTAATATGCACTGCTCAATTTTCCTCCTTATTTCTTTGAGAAGAGTTGATTGTTACAAGTCCCACTTGGTTCACACTAGAAATTAAACACTGCACAAATAAAGCAGCTTTGAGAAGGCACTCCCAACAGAAGTTGCAATAAATTGTGCTATCCTTTATCCATTCCAAGACTGTCAGCAAGGTTTAAGTGAATGTCCCCCATCACCTTGGATGCAGAAGATGCTGACCTTTCAACAATGCAACATTTGAACCAGTAAGGACAGAGTTCTAATGGTGCCAGAATGGTCATGCCTTGTTTTTATCCATACACTAGTTTGTAGAAACTGCTCAATTCACACAAGCAAGAAAATGTGCTGCACATCAATTAGAAAAGTCACAAAATACTTTGCTCAAAAGTGCATGTTCAAAAAATGCCCCTTAAAATTGCATTGCTCTACCAATTCTTGTGGAAAGTACAAAATATATGAAAGTCACAATTTTGTATTTTCATATGATTCCTGGAGTTTCTTTCTGTATTGCACAAGGCAATATCCACCCACCTGTCTTTTACCTTCCCCAAATTCATGGGTTTATGCACACCCTCCAGTTTGCAAGTCATTGCGGGTAACTCATACGAAACGCATGGGTCAGTGATAACCTCCACGTAAAAAGTGCGAAAACATGTAAGAAAGAAAATGCATGTGCCAATGGCCCATGGAGGTTATCACTGACCCATACATTTTGTACGAGTTATGCCGCAATGACTCGCAAACCAGGGGGTGCGCATAAACCCATGGGTTTGGGGAAGGTACAAGTGCTCCTCAAAACATCACTAAAAGTGAACCAGATTCTGGATCAATTTATCCAGGTGGCCTTTCACTTAAACCATGCACTTCGGAATCTGGTGATATCACATAGCACACCACAATTTGATTGTATCATGAAGATTACAAGTACCAAGTATTTTATTACCATCATTCTCTTCACTAAGTGCTCTGTAAACAGAATTTAGCCAACTATTTTCAATTTTATGAATGGGTAGTGGCCTATCTGGATTTTTAAAAACTGGTAGGTTTCTCTGATATTGAAGAATATTTTGAAAGGGTGGTTATCCACCTCTCCTGAGATACAATATGGACATCAACTGCATTACCTCAGCCTCAGTGATTGTCTTAATTATCCAGCTGCAGGCCTAAATATTCCACGCAAAATATCCTGAAGATCCGGTTCAAATTTTCAATGGTAGGAAAGTCCAAGGCATCCTTATTGTCCTCATATGTGTGCCACACATGGGGAAAAGGAGTCGGAATGACATGTAGAATTGGCACATCTGGTAATGAGAAATTAAATTATAATGATTTGCATAGTGTAACTACAAACTTGACATAATTTCATGTCCATGCTGAAGTTCATAATATATTATTTACAAAGGTTGGCATTAGCACCGCTAATCTGTTAACCGCTAATAGCCAAACGAACTTTTCGTTAGCTGCTTAGCGGTTTTCGCTAACTTTTCAGCCTGCTGGCGGACCAGTTAGCTTCCGCTAAGATTAGTGCCGCTAAAGTTAAGTCCGCTAACAAAGTTCACTTGTGTTCTTGTCTTGCTGTCTGTTATTTTTTGAGATGCATTATTGCTTGGCCCACTTCCTATTTTCCACTCCAGGCAGGGATTAAATTAGACCGGTTTATGGGGGACCAATCAACTCGCTTAGGGAATGGCGGGTACAGAGGGATCAAAAGGAAAACCGGTTTTGAAACCCTACCATGTAAGGCTTAACCACAGAGGTCGAAACATTTAGGACATGCCTATCTTTTTGAGAAGCAATTTATAGTCTACTTTTCCTCCAGTTAAACACAGGGGGCAACACAGGCTGGGGCAGCCCCCTGTCTCTTCCAGCCTAGCCCTGTGTTGACAGTAGTTTAATATAAAAGTCTCTGCCAGGCGGGGAATTTGGCGCTGGCGCCCCCCCACAGGAATCTACTGAGGGGTCGGTTCGGGTTGGCAGCCTTTGGAACCAACCCAAACCGTCCTTTCCTCGGAGGGCGTTTGCAGACTAGGATTCGGGTGCCACCGATAGATTCCTGTGGGGGGGCACCAGCGGCAAACTCCCGGTCTGGCGGAGACTTTAATATTTAACTACCGTATTGTAGGAGTGTCAGGGGGCTGGGCTGGGGGGAAAGTCCCCCACTTAATCCCACCGTCTTTTAGTGGACAATGGAAAGTGAAGACGATGTTTTTCTTCCACCTGTGGGTGAGGCTGAGGCTGAGGGCCAGGAAATTTTGAGAGGCTGATATTCCAAATGATGGAGCCAAAGTAAAATACATTTGCCAATTGCAAAATGTAAAACTTTTGTGACCAACAAACTTTTTTGCTCTTCGGATTTGAGCCGGAAAAGGTTACATAAAAGTTTGCGTTAGCTTCCACTAATTTCCTAGCCGGTTAGTGGCAGCAATTTAGCGAAGTGAGTGGGGGGGGGGGGGGG
>KZ538152.1:25466-37042 GCA_000934665.2 Catajapyx aquilonaris | reverse complement strand
AGTGGTGTGTGTTTTTCTTAAGTTAGCGGATTAGCGGTTCGCAAAGCGAAACTTTCAGTTAGCTGTGCCCACTACTGACTATTTATCACAAATTCAACTGAAGTAGGTACTGTTCTGCCAAAAAATTTATTCATCATCTTCCCAGAAATCAACATAGCCACATGATCACATGATTGCATGTGCCTTCAGCTACATCACGGACAAACCCCATGATTTCGCACTGTGATACCAATTTTGTAAGCCTATGTCAAGGACTCTTGCTGCCAAGCCTATTCGTTTGTCTCATAGACTGTTGCCTTACAAAGATTTTTCAGAAGTGGCAAAACAAGTGAAGATAACTTCATGCATGGGCTGGACCATGGTCTGGACTATTTTGAGGATGCTCAAAGGTGTTCCACATTGTGTGACTGCACATGGCAGCCCTTACATGGGAATTTATAATGAAAGAGTCTCGAACAGTTCAAATGGAGCTAATTTGAGCACCCAAACCATGGCCTAGACCTTGCTTGAGTGACCTTCACTTGTTTCATCACCCCAGAAAACCTTTGGCAGGGTAGAGCCAAGGAAGTGTCCAAGAGATGAAAGAATAGGTTCAGTAGCGAGTGTGTTTAACCTAGGTTAGGATAGGCCCATATGAAATCCAGAAATAGCTAAAGATCTGTGCCATCATGCAGCTTTGTTAATTTTTGAGAGTTCTGCTACATATAGCTCAAAACATATGCCACTTGGAAAAGACACCAGATCCTACTCTGACTCACCTCTCTTAAGAAAAGGTATGTGGTCGTCTTCAATGGCTGCAAAAGTAGACTTTGGTTGAAAGTACCTTCCTTTTCTGTTCACTAGGAGTCCCATAGAACTGAGAGAAGACTCAATTTCTACTAGACGCCGATAGAGAGCTTCAGTCTTGGGGAAAAAGCTGTAGAAACGTGGATTAGCAGTTCCCAGCAGATCCAGCAGTACCAACACATCCTGTAAAATTAGCGCATTATAAAATCTTGGCAGCACAAACCCAATAATGACAGAGGTGATTCCAGAACTAATTATTATCTAATTTCTGGCTGATGCACTGAAACTAGGCTAGATAAGGCAATTAAAATGACTTGTATTTTCAGTGCAGTAATAACTTTCCTATATACTGCTGTTTACTTTATTGTGCTGCAAATTGACACTGGACAAATAAAAGCTTATTTTGACTGCAAGAGTAAATTTTACTCTTGAAGTCAAAGTGATGAAGATATTCAATCATGAGGAGCTCCAATGACTTCAATGAAATTTAAGTAATGCCTCAGCACTATCTCAAATATACAGTTATTACAGTAGCAAATGTTACAATCTTGATGGACTTCAATATATACACAACTGCTTGGACACAGATGTAACTATTCTCCAGTGAACTTATTGGAGCTCCTAAGAATGTAACATCATCTTTTTGACCACGACAGTACATAAAAAGACCAAAATCGACAAGTCCACAAATTAATGGTGGTGTTACAGGAAGCTTGCTTACATTCAAGGTCAATTACGAAGTCAGAGGTATGAAAGCAATACTGCACCCTATTTAAAACCAACATGTCACCAAATCAAATGAGATTACCATGCGATGTATGAGGGTGGTCCTGTCTGAATTATCCTCAGGATATGGTGTATTCCCCAGCTTCTCAGCCAGGTGCCTAGCCCCATATATAGAGTCAGTAGGCTCCCACACCCGAAAGGCTTCTTCTCCATCAAAGAAGATGAACTGAAGAGTCAGGTCAGCATCCTAAAAGAATACATGCAATTGACTGGTATCCTTCATTGTGTGTAATACATTATACCACTAATGAAACCTTGCCTATAGTCTCTTGCCATAACCCATAACATAATAATAATATGGCTTTGACATGTGGTGCAGCATGACTTCACACACATTCATTGGTTCATGTCTTGTGGTCAAATACATGGTCACAAGTAACCTAGACCTGCTCTAGGACCAGTCTGCTGTTTGGACACTAGGTACAGGGTTGTTCCACCTATATGGTATCAAATTGCGATTTAAAATAACTTCGTGTGAAACCATTTGCCACCAACTACACTGTTGTATGTGATACCCCTGTAGTCGGACTATCACCCAACATTGAAGCTTTCATTCTATGAGACTTATTTTTAGAGCAGGAAGGTCCAGTTGGTCATACCCCACCTGAATTACTTTCCAAATGCTTGCCAGATACCAGGGGGGTCTCCTCATGAGGGCCCTTTTTAGCAGACCAAACCAGTAGAAATCCATGTGAGAGGTATCGGGAGATTTGGCAGGGATGTTGGCATGCAATGTTTCCCTTTTTCAATCTCCATATATTTCATGTAGGCCACCGTCGATCGAGACGAATGACTCGATGCTTTATTGTGGTGCACAAACACCTTTGAAGTGTCCCAGCCATGCAGCCGAGAGATATCATGTCGATACGATGGTGTCAGTACGTTCCTCTGGTTGCAGGCAGAACTGATCATGGCCTTTTTGCCAACTCTGTGCAGTGACCTTGCCTCTGTGCCAGTATCCTGCCACTACCATGAAACCACATGCGTAACTTTCTTTGCACCCAATGTAAATTAGCTTTGGACGTGTGTTGCAGTAGTTAATGGCCCGTACCTTGTTGCAGTCAGTTAGGTACAGTACCGTTCATAAAGAATGATACGACTCTATATGGACAAAATATTTATTCTGTTCCCAACCCCTGGGTCCCCAGCATGTTTTAGGGGTCACGAGGAAGTCCGGGAAAAGGGAATCAAAATAAAATAAAAAAGAGAAGAGAAAAACAAAGCTAAGTAGGAAAATTTTAGGGAGGAAATTCACATCAAATCTACGTAAACATTGCACCGGGTTGAATATTTTGGTCATTAAAATTGGGATGGGTCATACGAGTCACCAGAGGTCCAGAAAAGGTTGTCCATAGGGTTTTGTCGAATTAAGGTTGGGAATAATGCTCGATAATCAGGATAAACATTTCGTACATAGAGTCGTACCATTCTTTATGAGCGGGACTGTACACCCATGCTTCATCCAGTGACACGATATGTTTTCATCTTTCACTAGCTAAATGTCTCTCGTACAGCTTTCTGCAGTTGGTCTTGCACTCTGAAATGTGGCTCGGTTTCAGCACACGAACTTTGGCTTTGTGACGGACTTCCAAGTTCAGGTCTTGCAATGAACAGTTGATGGGGACACTGCCACACATGCTGCGATGTGCCCTTGGGTGTTTGGGTTCTCCTTTGTCACTATTACTTGGCTTTTCTTCGTCACCTCCGGTGTTGGGCACAGTGTGGGCTGTCACTTATGGTTGTATCCTGAGGTACCAGCAACAGATGATGAGGCGAATTTGTTATGATTCAACACTGCGTTGCTCCCTCAGTCTGGCATGATGCAATATTTTAGCTCACACTGATTCCTGATCTGACTGTATGTATATTCCATGTTGGAAAGAGCAACAATGTACTCTTCTCAAAAGGGAATTATTTTTGAAGGCATGCCACACTGTGCAGCTGTCTTGTACATGATGCCAAGGTGTCCCGGTCTGGGCTTTTCACCAAGGCCCATTTTGTCCAGGAATCTAGCCATGGTACTTTTCTACTGCCCTTTAAACTTTGCTACCATAGATGTGAGACAACCTCTGTAGTGCAATATTTCCAATTAATAAATAATTCAAATTAATCACCTAATTACCTCTGACATAAACATTCATGTCATCTTGCTTCTGCTGATTACATGGACATGAAAATATTTTGTAGGCACATGACAAAAGTTCTCAAAAGTACCAACACAATTCCTCTATCATAACATACAATCAGATGATCGATTTGTATAACAGGGTTCGTATTCTTCCTTCTGTCATATAGCAGATCCTACCGACCACCTTATCTGATTGTCATGCTGGACATCCCACTGTGATAGCTGAGGGAAACAGGAAACTTGGCAAAATGTGGTGTCATGCATTGACACAAGGTATTGTATCTTGGAAATTATATCATGCAAGGCATGACAACTCAGTAGCTTGCCAAGTTTCCTATTTTCCTCAGTTACCACATTGGGTTCTCCAGAGTGGATCACAGTCAGATAAAGCAGTGGATAGGATCTGCTTTATGCCAGAAAACGAAGAATAGTAGTTGTCCCCAGCAACAACAGTGGACAAGGTTAAGACCAGGTAAAATTTATTTGGGATCATGTAAATGACCCCACAGGCTTGCACTTTACAATGTGTGGTAAGTCAATGGTTTTCTTACAGAGCCCCTTCAACTACGTGTAGATGACATCACATGCAGGATAACACACATAAGGCATGATTAACTCATTCACTCCTTTTTTACTCCATGAGTATATTATGTATTACTTACAATGCATTGAGCCTTAGATTAGTGCTAAAGTAACAATGGGCAGCAATGGCTCTCAACAATGCAACTAACAATTAAAGGATTGTAATGACAGTACCATTCTAAGGCTGAATATACTGTAGCTTGTAGCTCCAGAAATGCCCATTGATATTGAGTTCAGACAAGACTATTGGACTCAAGCCCTTTTGAATGAATTCATTGCAAATCTAAATAAAAACTAAGGCCACGATCATTATACAGTTAATATTTAATGGTCAAAAGCTTTGTCTCCCAGTAATTCATATTATAACATTTATTTTTAAAATAACAAAACCATGGGGCTTTTCTGCCTACCTTTTTCCGAGACAAATGAGTTGCAGGTTCTGCAAACATTTAGAGCTCCAAGTACAAGCTGAACTAGTAAACACTTACACCTGCTGCATTCTTGCCCAGCTCTTCCTTCAGAGTATAGGCTAAGTACAGCATCATGGCACAGGGGACAGCAGAATCAGTAGCGCCAACAAACACTCCCTCCCGACTGTATTTGGAATCATAATGGCAGGCCAACACCAGGGTCCTCTGAGAATTGGGGTTCAGCGTTGCCACTATGTTTGAAAATCTCTTCCGTCCAAAAGGAGTTGTGTCTGTAAAACTGTCTACATCCACTGTCCAGTTTAAGCCCTTCATGTGATCCACTATGTGCTGGAAAATTAGATTAACTACAGTGACATGACATTAAACAAATATAACAAACCTTTCACAAGTTACAAAATACTGGTTTTGGAAAAGTAACCCAAGGTTCATAACCATAACATCATGGAGAAGTCATGATTAAAGTAGTGTTTATAGATTGACTGGCCCACCTTGCCAGGAGGCATTTCTCAAATTCATGGCAAAATATTGACCTTGCAGGTCATTGACTCGGGTCACTATAGGGAGTCTCTGCAGTAGGCCTACCCAAAAACCAGAAAGACCAAAAACATAGGCTCCTTAGAACGCTGCCACAATTTTCCAAGGGTGAGATCTACCTTTCAAGCCAGAAATAAGTGGCATCATGGTTTATGTGACAGGAATAATTTATCAATGTAACAGTATCCATGCAATTTTGGGCTCAATTGAGGTGACCACACTTTTGAAGTGGATAGTAGTAGAGGAATAGCTTATTCCACCCTTGTCCTGGGAATAGTGGGGAATAACGTTTCTGAATATCACTAGTTTCAGAATTTTGCTCACATCCGTATCCGTTTAAATGTTGTGGACTCTCTTGTGTTGGGAGATACTCATATTCCTTCCAATTTCAGTCAGTCAGAAGAAGCAAAAGTGCACTCTCCACCAAGTAACTTTCCTATATTCTTTCACTGCTTTTCCCCCTCAGGGGGCCAACAGGACTCAGTGTGACATTTCTGCTAATGCAGTTGTGAGCACTCAGTATGTTTAATATTTTTAAAAATTTCAAGGGTCTGTCAATATTATAACTTCACAACATGACAAACTGATGACTGATGAAGAAATTCCTTCCTTGTATACAATGTGTGACTATTTAATTCAAGTTTTGGCCATCCTTACAGAGTAAATGCCATGCATGCAAAAAATGAGAGAGTAGAAGTATCATTACACAAATCTTTTAAAAGGCAAAAGTTTTAAACCAATGTACTAATATTTCACGTAAAACTGACATTTCACCTAAATATTCCATAAATTGAAAATTCAATAACAAGGGGAAAAATTGTGATGAAAATTTCCCCACATAACTTTGCATAAATCTCTGATATAAAGTAGCACAGAATATTGTAGTTCATGGAGTTTCTGTACATGTGCAAGTGCAACAGACCATTGCAACAGTGTTTGTTAGAGTTTTAATGTAGAAACTACAGTAAAGCCCTAAGTGAATGCCTACTACAAGATCAGGTGTAATTACAATATACTCAGGGTCATGTAAATATGTTTTACAGAAGCCTTACCTTATTAACTTTAGCATGATTGTCTGTGTCAACAACACGTGGAATGAGCATAGGATCCAAGAGGGACTCAAAAGTAGCAGATTCAGATGTTTTGAGTGCAATTTGCTTCATTGGTTCATTGCTTAAATGATTCATTGTGTGAAAATCCTGCAAAAAAAAAAAACAACAACATTAATCACACATTCTGTGTTACATTGTACCCTGATTCATTCTCTGAGCATTATATGGAGTCAACAACAACAGCAGCAACCACACCTTCTTTTGATACCATTTCCTGGTAGTGGTGGCCTCTTCCTGGGCTGGACTGGGCATCACCAGCACGAATACTACGAATAATGATACCAGAAGTGGTGCCATTGGAAATTCCTGCAGTACTCTGAAAAACATATGGTTGTCAAAAAATGCTTCCGTATGAGTAATATTAACGTGATAACATTATCTAATTTTGGTGACAAATAATTCAGCACAAATAAGTCAGTTTTGATATACTTAATACCAGTAACTGACAATATAATGCCCCACAGGGAAGAATATGAGCAGGTGTTTCTTACTTTGTGACTGGCATTGCCAATTGACGTGGCAGAACTCACCTCTCGCGGTTCCCTACAGCTATCAGTTTCCCAAGTACCACATCAGTTGTGTTCACTACATATTTAAAATGCATTAAAATTGTTCATGCTATTTAAGCAGCGTGAGATGATTTGATGTAAATTAAGGTCCATCACAAAGTAGCCCAATTAACTATAGTCTAGACCAGACTGTGAGGTGCTATAATAACGCTGCCTACATGTGTGTTGGGCACTTCCCTACATTCAAGTTTTCTTTCTAAACAGGAGAAACCCAACTCTCATAAAATTTTACAAGTACTTTTGAAACATGAGCAACAATGCAAGACCTGTATACAAACACTTACATTTTTACTGCATCTTAGAGGTACACTGCGGCATGACACACATTACTGCAATACCACTTTAACAGCAACTTTGATGCACTAGCAATATTTGCCACCATATTACTTCCCAATGATTACTGTTCCATAACCATTCCCTGAACTACAAGTCAAAAAAGGATCAATCCTTGAGTTGCTATAGCAACTTCATAACTGCCATGCAGCATTGGCAAGAAGGTTCTACCTGACCGTCGCGTCAGTACTAGCTAAATGTGGTCCACTGCCATACCACCACGTCCTTGATACTTTATACCTACTTCGGCCAAACTTTCGCCAATCTGTCGCACGACCAAGCAGCCAAATAGACCCCATTAAAAATACTCCTCGCACTTTCACTGGCGACTGCATGCACCAATACACAGGTCACCCCTACATTTACCTGTCCTGCTGTCCACTCCTAATGAAACAAGCAAGCAGACCAGCTTCAAGACCCGTGTTCAAGACAAACTCATTTTTCCTCCTTGGCCACACCAGCCAGGAGCCAGGTAGACAACCGATCGCAAGTACAATGCAAGTTCGATACTATCCCCTCTAAGCACCACCCCTATCCTTTCACACTACGTCACAGAACAGGTTCTCTCCACATACACGTCCTTGCTGGAATAAAGGTGCTGTCGACTCTGCGTGCCAGGACTTGGGATACGAATAAAAAGCTTTATATGCTGTACAATTGGAACACCTACGCGCCAGGGGGGAGGAGGTTGGGGTGTTTCGACACCTCTGACGTCACGAGGGACTGGTTTTTCATTTGGGGTCCCGAATCGCGCGCAAAAAAACACGTGGGCAGGAAGTCCTTCAACATTTGGTCGATCACAAGTCGACAGCCTGCGTCAGTTGGGATTATAATGCTGATCAGTCTACATGCGATGGGGGCATGAGGGACGGTCCATCAAAGCTTGTGCAATGTACGGGAAAAAAATGTTATATGGCATATTTTGATCAAATGTCAAATGTGTTACAACTGGCTCTTATATGTACAGTACGTTATCCCAGTCGCATGGCAATGAGCAATGCGACATAAATCGCAGGTAACGGAGACAACACACCGTTATTGCGGTACAGGCAGTATCAGTTATGACTGGCTATTATTCATCCATCCGTACGTCTTTTTAATTGCCGGTTCAAACTTCTAGAGAATGCAAGATGGTTATTGTCGCGACTAACGAGCAGCATACAGATTTTGAAGGCGGGTGACGTCAACAGGAAGACAATATATACTGTGTCTACTCCCCCGCACCTTACGCCCCCGCATTCTGCAATATCGATTCTGTCTCAAAGTTGCCCTGAAGCTAACAACACTTTTGTCACCCACACCTTCATATCATAGGTCTACTCAGAATGTTGTAGGTCCATTTACTACCTAGCGCCTACATTTTGTCTCTATAATATTGTCTGACTTATTCATATAGCAATAATAATAATTGCCAAAATTTCACGAATCTCTATTTTAGAATGTGTAAAATACATGCACAGCCACCGACCTTACTGACTGACGATGTTGCAATCGTGTGTGAGAGAGAGCAGAGCAATGTCATATGTTCATCAAACGCTGCAGTAGATTCACTATTATCGCAAAATGAAATCTGACCCTGGCAGGGCGTGACAGGATGGAAAGTAGCCAACTTCATACATATTTTATACCGTTTTATACATAGCGCTTCTGTCCTTTTTTATAATGAAAACCTCCCTTAGGGCTATGCACCTGCCATTATTTGTGTCACTTTATTACCCGTATCTAGGTGTACGTACATCATTGAGCATTTCTTCCTCATTGGATAATATAGTAATATTACTATATTGGATAATAATAACTTATTGGATAATATAGTAATATTACTATATTATCCAATAATTAAGGAAGAAATGCTCAATGATGTACGTACACCTAGATACGGGTAATAAAGTGATCTATGTCTATTTTATCGTAGGCTACATATTGCAATTTGAAATATATAAATCGTAATATTTTATAAATTAATAAGTAAGCTGCCTAACTTATTATATTCATCTCGGGACCCCCTATACATGTTTCCATAAATGTGCGACCCCCCCCCCCCCGACCCCTTCTAAAACTGGCCCCTTTGCAGAAAACATACACTCTGTACGGCCGCAAAAATGGTTCAATTGACACAGAAGTTGCAAAAAACAACAACAACAAAAACAACACCACCAACAACAACAACAACAACAACGTTGAACCAAGGCTCGCGACCCCCCGGTTGGAAACCACTGTATTAAGTCTTTTTGTTATGTGGACAAAGGATGAGGCACAAAATATATGGGCGAGTGGCCTTCCGTTCGATTTGCCTGAAAATTGGATATGTTATGGCCCAGACCATCCTGATCAATGATCGATAGGGACATTTCGAGGTAGGACCTACAGGGAGCATGCTATTGACCTCCGAAGGTTATATGGGATATGCTCTGGTTTTCCGTTCGATTTGGCTGAAAATTGGATATGTTGCAGCCCAGACCATCCTGATCGATGTTGGATATGGACATTTCGAGGTAGGACCTACAGGGAGCATGCTAATGACCTCCAAAGGTAATAGGGGGAGTAGTAGACTACAATAAGTCTCAGGAACTCAATGGTTATTGCATTAAATTATCTATGAATCTTTATTACCTATTCATCTGGTTCATATTCTACTCCTTGAAGGTTGTCATCTGGAGTTTCCTCCAGTGCACTTCAACATTCATTGGGTCAGTGTAAGGAAGCGAGGTTTCTCTCACAGCAGTCTTCTAGCCTCTTCGATGAATAGCAATTAGCATGCTCCCTGTAGGTCCTACCTCGAAATGTCCCTATCCAACATCTGCCAACATTGATCAGGATGGTCTGAGCTGCAACATATCCAATTTTCAGGCAAATCGAACGGAAGGCCACTCGCCCAGCACTCGCCCATTTGTGCCTCCTCCATTATTGAAAATGAAATGACAAGAATCCCTTGTAAACTGGTCTCTAAAAAAAATTAACAGGATAGTTATTGCAGATCGCCCTTTAATATTTCATACTGGGGCACGCTGTTTCATAGTCCTCAAGGCCTCACATATAGTTACGTAGTTTAATTATGATAATTGCGCTAGTCCATGCACATAAAACCGCTGTTCAATGCCTAGGAATAATAAAAATAAAAACACGGTGCAATTTTTCTTCCGATGTATTTGGGTCCATCGAGAATTCTTGGAAAAGTAGTAACTGAGTTTCTTAATCATATTCTGAACGGATCTTAATCAGTGCGTATTTAAGAATCCTTGTGGATTCTGTTCAGAGGATCAATACAACATTGGATGTATAGGTTATTTAGGCGGGGTGTTTCTCTGGAACTTCAAAGGGTATGCTGGAACATGGGATCATATATAATATACAATCGTACACAGTTTGTCGTATGTGGGTTAGGGCAGGCGCGTAGCTGGAAAATTCTTATGGGGGGGTTTAATAGCGATTTTTCTGCACTAAGCTGTTTATTATTAAGCTTTTATCTGCCTTCCCCCCACTTTGACTTATTATTTATTTATATTTCTTTCATTTTTTGCAATTTCTCTTCGCGTATCTTCCCATTTTTCGCTCTACTATTTTTCCTATTGTTACTGCATGAGNCCCCCCCCCCCCCGGTAGCTACGCGCCTGGGCTAGGGTATCAATCTCACCGTTTCACTGTTATGTTACCCATCAGAAAACCTCGCATACCGGTAAGTATGTTGGATCGTGACAGTATTTATTTTATTCTTTTTATTTATATATTCGACCCCATGATAGGGCGGAGCCCTTTTAGGGGGACATCAGACACCAGATAATTTTATGGGTACAATAACATGGCTAACCGTAAAAAAGAAAAGTAAAGAGAGACATACTCGGATCAAAAACATTTGTCAAAAAACACACTGATAAATCACGTGGCAGGGAGGGGGGGAATTGTTAAGTTTTTAATTGCACAGTTCAAACATTTTAGCAACTGTTTCAAAAAAAATTATAGAGTAAAAAAGGCTTCTTCTGATGAGAGGGAAATAAATAAACAGTGAAATTTGTCTGGAGGATAGTTGGGCATAAGAAGGCTTTACGAGGGGCACGGAAAATTGGACAGTTGTAAAGTATACAGTATGATAGAGAGAGTAGGGTTCTTTTAGATTACACCAAGTGCAGTCGTTTTCGTTGTCAAGCGTAATGGCGCGACCCATTAAAAGAAGTCTAGGTGATATAGGTGTCTAAGGTTTGCCACTAATCTGGTTATTTTAATAGGGGTCAATAACGACAAGTAGGGTGCAGGCAATATATATCGTTGGTTATTACTACCCCTCAAAAAATCGCCTCGTGAAGTTAGCGACCCCCCC